>PVJH01012043.1:0-66094 GCA_004026705.1 Nesogale talazaci
ATGGCCATTAATTATAAAATTATTCACTTATCAGATAAAGATAGGAAACCATTTAGTCCTATGCAATTTATTTCTCTTCTTTATTGCAGAATTATAAAACTCTATAAACAGAGTTTCTAATGGACTTGCTGGCAGGCTCTTAAGCCCATTCAGAAAATGCTACAATAGTCAATTTGTGCTCCAACTTGCTTTAATCATTTTTCAATTATTTTTTGTGTTTGCTCAGTATGACAATGTTTGCTTTCAAGCTGAAGTGAGAATAAAAGGCTTTCAGGCAATCTTATAGATACCGTGCCTCATAGTTCTTTTATGTGTTTGTGTGTATATACACATACATACATACACATGTGTTTATGTAAACATATATGACTGTATCACACATCCATCCATAAGATTTCCTATACCCATTCATTCAAACCAACCTGTTGGCATTAGGTTAACGTTGATTTATGGTGACCTCATATTTGTCAGTATAGTACTGTATTTTATATGCATTAATGACTGGTTCTTTAAAAAGTGGATCAACATATCAATTCCTTAATTATATACATATGTATATATATCAAAGGAAAAAGGAATCCTTGTAACACTGGGATCAACATTGGATGGCTAACTGCAAGGTGCACAATTTGAACTCAATAAAATCCCTTGGGGTGTAGGGGTTACAAGTTCAAAACCACCAGCCGCTCCACAGTAGAAAGCCTGGACTATCTACTCCATAAACAGTTACAGTGCCAGAAACCCACAGTGGAGTCAGCCCCTCCAAGAGAGAGATATGAGCATATCTGCTTCTGTAATAATTCACATGGTCAGACAACCACATAGATATATTATGAAACAAAATCAATTCCTTCATGGTTTTGTACTATGTGCTAAGGATTTTATATCTGTGTGCCTAAGGATTATATAATGAATACCAAAACCAGTCTTTGACCTCCAAGAATTTACCATCTAACAGGGTGATAAGCAAAAATCAGAAATGAAACAACTGAATTAAATAATGAATTTTTATTAAGTGTTTTTCCCAATGATTTTATTGGGGGCTCTTACAGCTTTATAACATTCCATACATCATTTGTATCACACATATTTGTACACAAGTTGCCATCTTCATTTCCAAATATTTTCTACTTAACCCTTGGAATAAGCTTCTTTTTCCCCTTTCCCCCCTTTTTAATAAATCTTTTATTGGGGTGTCATACAACTCCCATCACGATCAATACATATGTCAATTGTATGCAGATCACATTTGCACACTTGTTGCCATCATCACTCTCAAGATATCCTCCCTCCATTTGGTCACCGACTACCAGCTCTCCATGTTTCATCTCCCTCCCTACTCCACCTCCCCTATGAACTCTTAATAATTTATAAATTGTTATTACTTTTTGATAGCTTATGCTGTCCAATGTGTCCCATCACTCACTTCCCCTTTGTCCATACCCTAGAGATGAGGCTATATGCAGATCCCTGAAATCGGTTTTCCTCTTCCACTCCACCATCCCTCCATCCTCCCGGTATCACCACTTCCACAACCTGTTCTGAAGGGATCATCTATGCTAAATTCCCCATATTTCCAGTTCCAATGTACAACCCCTGGTCTAGCTGGATTGTGAGATAGAACTGGGATCATGCAAGTGGGTGGGTGGGAGGAAGCATTTGAAAACTAGAGGAAAGTTGCATATTTCATCATTACTACACTGCACCTTGAATGGCTCATCCCCTCACTGCAAACCCCTCTGTAAGGGGATGTCACTTCATCTTAAGATGGGCTTTGGGTCCCCAATCTGTACTCCCCCTCGTTTATAATGATATAATTTTTAGTTCTTTGATGCCTGATATCAAATCCCTTCGACACCTCATGGTCACACAGGTTAGTGTGCTTCTTCCATGTGAGCTTTCTTGCTTCTGAGCTAGATGGCCACTTTTTATTAAATATTATAAGAGAAATGAGGCATTCGTCTTGTTTGGCACTGTCCAAATTTGATAAGATGATTAAGAAATTTCCAACGAGTGATCTTAAGCCCAGGGGTCAGCAAGCTTCTGAGATGGAGGACCCAATCTCATTCTTCATAATTTTCACTTTGAGAGCCATAAATATATATTTAAAAACAAATTAAATCACCATTATCTGAATAATATCCTTTAAATTTTTCCAATTTTACTTCAAAGTCACATGCACATCCCAAAGAAACTGCATATGGCTGAAGAGTCAAAGTTTTCCCAACCTGGATTATGCCCATATCTTTATCTTTTCCTCATTCCTAGTAGTCAATTTTCTAGTCCTAATGATAAAAGGTTATCATTCCTATTGTAATAACAGAGTTGCTTTATTACATAGCCATCACATGCTTCTAGGCAAACTTGAATTTTAAAGTGTAGGAATTGAATTCAAACTTATGGCAATAAAAAACATATATAGGTTTAATTTTTTCTTTCTTTGTTCTATTTATCTTATTTTTCATTACCTTATTATCCCACTCCTCTGAAACCATCATTTTTGTGTCCTACTTTTTCCATGTACTTTCTAATCTTGATTGATATTTTAGTACACACTTCACTGAACTGTGAGTAGGAAAGATGCTCCTTCCCCTTTCCATGTGTTTTCTCAGACTTTTTCCCATAACAAAGACTACTTTCAGTTTATATCAGTTCTAACTTTCCATTTTTTAAAAATAATTTTATTGAGGGATCATATAGCTCTTATCACAATCCATACATACCATGTTGATCGGGTAGACTAAATAAACAAATTCATAAAACCACATATACATTTAAAGGAGAGGTTTATATACAAGAGGACTGGGACATTGAGAAAGCATCACAACCCAGTCCAGTCCAAGTGCATAAATCTGATATTAGGCCATATGCCCTATACCAATCCATACGTTCTCTTTGGACTCATGAAGCACATGCAATGGTGCCAGGACAATCACAAGGCAGTGAGTGCAGAGTCTTGTGTATCCTGTGGCTATAGAAACATCTCAGTGTTGTCAGTTGCCTCCCCATGGCTCCTCCAGTTTTGAGGTCTCAGGGTCTATCAGTATTCTGCCATTTGTCATGTCAGCTGCAATGTCTTCCAGGGAATGAGTCCTGTGTCTTGTCAGTAGAGCATCTCCAAGGGGGGAAATCCCGTGAGATTTTCCAGAATTCTCAGAAGAAAGGCATGCCCACACAGAGGTTTCATTGACTATCTCCAGATTGACAGGATGTAAGATAGAACAATTCCATGATATCCTTCAACAATAACTTTACTTTCAAGATAAATGAACTGTGTGGTTCCCCAATAGAACTTGACACAGGGTAATTTAGAATTAAATAATTCATGTAGTCATTCATTCAGATGCATCTGTTATCACCAGGAAATGTACACTTTTTTTTTTTACAGTTTGGATGATTCATCATGTGAAGCAGAAGAGGAGAAATTATGAGGGAAAGCTCTGGAATAGGAGTCTCACAAAAGGTACCGTAAACCCTTTCAGGAGCTTAATATATATGAATAGATTATTAGTAGAACTGTGGAAAGTAGTACAAATTCAAAGTGGAGAAGCAGCCCTGCTTTCTGTTATATAAATTTGCCCTCATCTTTAAGCCTTTCCATCAAAATACTACTCTCAACAAGTTCTTTTTCTCAATCACCTTCACTTACCACCAGTGAAGTTTTCAAATCATTGAAAGGACTCAGCATAGTCCTACAATAAAAGAAAAAATATTAAAGCCATCAAGTCGATTCTGACTTATGGCAACCATGCAGCACTAAAGTAAGATTGAAAAAGATCCTGTGAACTTGTTCCAACTTATGTAATCATTCTTAGAGGCACAGGTTGGATTGCCTTGGTAAACAAAAGAATACTTATGCCTTGGAACTAATTTGCAAAGGTGTTGATGTGGCGTAAATCAGTATTATTTAATTCAAGGTAGGAAAAACAATTTTTGTATGACTTTGTGATAGGAAAGAATTAGATGCCATTGTTTTTTGCTTGTTTCACTTATGAAACACTGGATATATTTCAATGGAATAGCTAAATTATTTTTAATTAAAATTTACAGACAGAAACAATCTCTATATTTAACTTTCCATTATCATCAACTGAAACATATTTACCTAATGGTCCCCTCAAATATGTATCGATTAGTGGATAGTGAAATATATTTAGTGATTAGATCCAGATTTTTTTTGCATCACTGCCCTCTGGTGGTGGGAGTAGGAGGCCCAGTCTTTGCTTCTGTGGAGCTGCTGCTGGAATTAAACCTCCATCCCAGTGGGCTGCAGTCCCGCGCACAACCACTACGCCACCGGGGCTCAGCTAGATCCAGATTTTTTTTAAAAATTAAAAGCAATCAGAGAATAACATAATAGACATATCAGATAACATTGTATTGTTCAATATAACTATATCCCAGAAATTTTGATTCAATAACATATACATGTCTGTACCTGTCTGCCAAATGAAATTACATTTTTCAGTGTAGGTCACAGCCCATAAACTTTAAATCTTGTTATAAAAGTTGCAAGATCCTATGAATGCAACTTAACTGGAAATTACAAAAACTTTATTTATATAGAAATAACAGATAACTCTTATCATTTAACCTTTTTGCTCACCAACTTATTGATCTATGAATGTCATATAATAGATACCTTATCTACCTAAAATTAGAGTTGCTATTAAAACAACTATTTGAACACTCAAATTAATAAATTAGACTTTTCAGTGGGCTAAATATTCCATTTAAAGAATAACATCTTGCTTATTGGTATGTTGCACGCCATGGTTGTTATTTAATGATGGTCTGTGCTCTGAGTTGGGTATAATTTTCAGTAGTTGCAGAGGGTAGGGCATGGTTCTCCTGCTATGTGGATGGTGTCTTCCATTCTGCTACCATTGTTAGGTGCCAACCCATCATTTCTTTCTTTCTTTCTTTTCTGCCTCACTGCCTTGCTCCTGGAGAGCTGCTGCTGGATTTGAACTGCCAACCCTGTGGACCTCAGTCCTGCACACAACCACTGTGCCACCAGGGCTCAGATCCACCCTGTCATCTTCAATTCATAGTGACTCTACTATATGTGACAGAGTAAGACTGAATTTCTTGGCCCTAATATCTATAGAGAGAAAGATGGGGCTTTCTGGTCTCATAAAGAATTACAGACTCAGAAGCTCACAGGGCCAGTTTTACCATGTCCTATAGTTTCAATGAGTTGACATCAACTTGATGGCAGTGAGTTTGCTTTTGTTTTGTTTTAAGGAATTCTGGTAGTGTAGCAAATTACAATTTCAATTCAAACATCAAGAAGGACTGAACTAATGAGGTGTCAATGTATACATCACACATCAAACATGTAGACAATGTAAAAAGCCCAACACAAACAGATTGTTTGGAATACATAACATAGAATACCTAGGTAATATAGGAACACAGCAAACAATCAATAAATGATTATTGATTTGTTTTTGGCTTCACAGATGAATAAAGTGAATGCACTTAAGTGTTACAAACTAATCTTAAATTCATGAGTACACTAGAGAGAGCATGTCTCTCTTCTCATAATCCATCTAGGTTTAAGTGCTTCTATATTTAAATTTTTAACTGCCCACTAATAGCCAAGTTATATATGACTATACTAAATGACTTGATAATATGACCCTACACTTAAAAATAAAATCAATATGTTATCAATATGTTCAATCTAGTAAGTTTCCTAATCATGAGTTTTTTACTTATGCCATATAATTATCCTTTTTATGAGTTCACTCAAAGAAAATGCTAAGTAGGAGTAATAAACTCTAAAATTGTGTTTTCAAGTGGAATTTAAGACATTTTCTCTTTCACTAAATCATGGTTCCCAACCCGTGACCCTCAAATAAAGATCATTATAGCTAATTCGGCATCACACAGAGCAGACAGGAAGAGGGACAATAATAGATTGAACAGTAATCATGAAAAATACTTGGTGTAAAAGACAAAAACAGATTTTCATTGCAATACTTGACATGCAAAAATAACATTTTGGGCCTTAGCATGTTTTATTCAGTCTAGAATATATGCCTTGACTTCTATTTATAGCTGAGTAATTAATGTTTTATTCTATTGGCTAGTCTTAAAATATGAATGTGTATATTAATATAATAGGAAAGTGATGAATTGAAATTTAAGTGTTAAAAATGAAAATATTTTCAATTCAAAAGAGAGATATTGAACATTAAGGCTAGGAACGGCTACATTTCACAGAAATAGATAGGCTAAACATTGCAATCTTTTATTTAGTTTTTCTCTTTTACTCATGAGGGACAGAGCCTGTAGAGGGACAGCATGCCTGGTGAAAGTCAAGGTGAACAAGAAAGAGCCCTAATGATATTGGTTGACATAGTGGCTGGCACAATGAGATCGAATTTAGCAATAATGTTGACGATGGCAAAGGACTCTGCAGTGTTTTATTTCTATTATTCATCAAATAAGAAACAAATGCACAGGGCTAGACAACAAATCTTTTAGGCTCTAGCTCAGTAAAAGGGACAACATTTGATTCTAACTAGAACCTACTTTGGCTACAGTGTCTTGGGTTGCTTTCCTTTAAAGATATCCTTTCCAAGACTTACAAAGAAGCAATTTTATTTGTGTCATGGTTATCTGACACCTTACAAAATGAAGTCTAGCATTTCTAAACCAAAGACTGTACAGAGCTGACCAAAGAAACCAAACTCACTGCCTCTGAGTCAATTCCAAATCACCGTGACTCTAGAGGAAACTGCCACGTGTGTTTCTGAGACGATAACTGTCTTTTACTAGTTTTATTGGCACTTCATCCATAGATCATAAAACTCAATCAATCAATTATATTCAGAAGAGTTGTACAATCATTGTCACAATTTTAGAACATTTTCCTCTTCCTTGTACTCACTATTCCTGCAATTTTTTAAAGTGTGGTAAAAAATATGCACTATAAAACATTCTCCACTTCAAAAACTTCTATATGTAATTTAGAGGTATGTATTATATAGTCCTTGTGGTGTATAAGCATTATTGATAAACATTTTCAAATTATTCAAACACCATTAATAAAAACTGAATGCTCCCTAAACAACTCTTTCTCCTTCACCCCTTGACAAACAATGGTCAAGTTTGGTTCCTTCTTTTATTTTTTTGAGTAGTTTTCTTGATATAATATTCACATATCATACACTTTCATAGTTAGAATTGCTTTTTAAGAAAGTATATATATATATATATATATATATACAACATTTCAATCCTTCCTCCTCATTATTATATTTATATTTGCTCCTCAATTCCTCTCACCCTTCCTAATCCCAACCCCTATTCCAATAAACACTTGCATCAGTTATTGTCTCTATGCATTCACTCCTGTGCTTCGTAAACTGGAAAACCTAACAGAAACAGTAAAAAGCAAAAGTAAAGCAGAGAGAAGAAAATAATGATAATATTAAGGTAAGAATAAATTTTGTGAAAGAAAAGACCATCGGTAATATTTTTAAAAGCAGAGAAGAAATTTTCATGTCGGAAAAAGCAAAAAGTATTTGAACCTAGAGCAAATTCAGCTTGTGTCAAGAGAGAGGTCAACTGACTAAGTAGCATATTTATACAATGGTTGAGTCCACCCTGAGTAAGATTACAATAATCTCTGTCTGTTGATAAAACAGTTTGAGCCCCTCACTTGTGGCTAGATGGGATCTGCCAGAGACTAGATATCTGACTAGATATTAAGCAGATGGATTTTAGGTTCCCATTCTCTTCCATGTTCTTCTATAATTTGGGTGTTCACCATTTAATCTAATATTTTTCCTTTCCTCATATTGGGGTTTTGTTATCATAATTGTTGGATCACATTGGCTGATGTGCTTCTTAGATTTGCATTTATTTACTCTTCACTTAGATGGCTGCTTGTTTGTCTACAGGCCTTTAAGACCCCAGACACTTCCAATTAGTAGCCAGGCACCATCCACTTTCTCCACCACCCTATGCTGTAGAACCCTTATCTTCAGGGAACTAGTCAGGAAAGCAAGTGTTAAGCAGCGCCATGTTATCAGAACTAACTGTTCTTGGATTAGGGATAGAATTACATGGGATCCAGAATTCACCTGTTTGTCCATATGTTATGAACAGCTCTGATTTACTTTGGCAGTCATACTTTTTTTTTTTGCAGACAAAAAAAAAAGGTAAAAACCAATGAGAACACAAAAATAAAGAAACAAAAATAAAAAATATTGTCCATAACCCCCCTGGGATATAATACAATTACATTGTTAACATTAACAATTTGTCCAAAGGCATGTAATTAAAAGTAATATTGATAGGAGGAGTGTTGTCCAACTGCAACCTGCTATCTAAGAGTTGTGGCTCTGTACAGATTGATTTCTTAATTGATTGATCTCTATGTGCATTGATCATGGAGGTTGGTGCCAGAGGGGAATTTTCCTGTAAAATTCCTCACCAGGGAATATTCTTACCTAATCAAACTAATACCTGTTATATAATACAAGGGAAACATTGAGGTAATATATGGTGGTTCTGGGTCAATTTTAACTGGACTCCCTCATCCAATGTCCAACAGTATCCATTTCCACAATCTTGATGGGGGGGGGGGGAGGCGGCATCTTTTACTACCTCTCCCATCAGGGAGTATCTGTTCTCAATCCCACAGCAGAGGTGCTTTTGAGGTAGGGTCCAATTAGTTCCAATAGGCTTCCACCTTGAGTTCTTCTGGTGATGCCCTTGGGGAATGCCATGCTCCCTATATGCCTTGTAGTGTAAGGCCAGCATCTAAGGCCATCATAGTGGTGATTCACTCAAGTTTGGATAGAAACATATTCGAAGTGTGTACACAGGAATATAGAACCAGGTTTATTCTCCCCTTAGGTTTAAATCCTGTCGCAACGTGACGTTGCTTCTCCCCATTTACCTACCATACCCATGACTACAAACATCAATGTCTCCTCTGAATATTAGATGTCCCCCTACCCTGGTCTAACCTTGATTTCCCAGTAAGTTCCTCTCATTCCTGTGAAGAGTCTGCTTATTTGTCACAACCTGGTCTCAAGGTTGTATAACATCATCATTTTTCCTACTTCTTAAAGGAACAACTGCACCCAAAGTGAGGTCTCCTCTTTAGACTTATTTTTTATGAAGTGCACCTAAGATGGACGAGGTATGGTTCATGGCCAATAGGCAGTAATTCTACTTTTTTGTTTGGGAATTGGTCTCTGAGATTTATTGAATTGGTATTTTGCCTTATAGTAGCTAACTCATGCAGCACTAGTTCTCTTGTGTTTGACTTACTTCACTCAGCATAATGGTTTATAGGTCTTTCCATGTCATGCAGTGTTTCATACGTTCAACACTGTACTTTAGGATTGTGTAGTAGTCCATTGTGTGTATGTGCCACAATTTCCTTAGCAATGCTTCCACTCTTGGGCATTTGGGTTGCTTTCACTTTCTTGGTATTGTGAACTGCGTTATTATAGACATGAGAGAACATACATCCCACATGTGGTGTCACTTATTTCTTTGCGATTTATGCCTGGTAATGGTATTGCTGGATCATATGGGATTTCATTTTCCAATTGCTTTCAGTATCACCATATTGTCTTTTTTATTGTGGTTGGATGTATTTACAAGTCTACCAACAGTGTAAACTAGTTGAAATCTTTCCACTTCCTCTCCAGCATTTATTGTTTTCTGGTGTTTTTTCTTTTTTCAATTGGGAAAGCATTGTGGATATGAAGTGGTATTTCATTGTGGTTTTAATTTGTATCTCACTGATGGCTAGTGATTTTGAATAATTTTTCAAATGTTTGTTGTACTTCATTTTTGATGGACTGTACAAATATTGTGTTCATATCTTTTCCTCATTTCTTAGTTGGATCACTTGTTATTGTTTTATTGAGATGTTGTAGAGTTCTACAGATTTGGGTAATTAGACCATTGACCAATGTATCACTGTTAAAATCCACCGCCCTACCTGCATCCCCCATTCTGCCGACTCTTGTTTCACTCTCCTGATGAAGTCTTTGGATATGTGTCAGTGATGTGATGTGTACAAGTCATTTATCTTTACCCCACTGCACATGTCCCTTTATTATCCTTATAGTCTTTGTATGTCCTACAATAGTATCAATAAGTTTGTTACCGCTTTCTCATTGATGATCCTGAAAGCTCTGCGGATGACATTTAGGTCTTTAATCCTACTTGAGGCTTTTTGTTTTGTTTTTTTTTTTTTTGGTACATAAGGAAAGATATGTGTCTTGTTTCATTCTTCTGCATATGGAAACCCAGTTTGTCCAGCACCATTTGTAAACAAGCTGTCCTTGTCCCATTGTTTATTTTTAGGTCCATTATAGAAAATCAATTGTCTGTAGGCTGATGCACTTATGTCTTGATGTTTTGTTTTGATACAGTGGTCTCTATATCTCTCACTGTACCAGTAAAAGGTTGCTTGACTATTGTGGCTCTGTTGTAAGATTTTATGTCAGGAAGTTTGAAGTCTACTACTTGGTTCTTCTTTTTACAAAGATCGGTGCTTGTCCTGATTGCACTGTATATGTAGATTGTTTTAGGTAGACTTGACATTTTCTCAATATTAAGTGTACATATCTATGAGTGTAGGATATCCTTCCACTTCTTTGTAGTAATGTTTAGTAAAGGTTTTTGTTCCTTTAGATAGGTTTAACACTAAGTATTTCATCTTTTTGTGGTTAATTAAAATTTTTTTTCTTAATGTGTTTTTGTAGTTTCTTTACTGGTATATAGGAATCTGATTGATTTCTGGATGTTAATTTTGTAACCTGCTACAGTGCCAAACCTCTCCATGTTTCCAGTAGGCTGCTTGTGGAGACTTTGGGGTTTTTTACATATCATCTGTGAATGGTGAAAGTTGCCATTCTTTTCCTAGTTGTATTCCCTTGATTTCATTTTGTATTTTGATGACTAGCTAGGATGCTAAATAATAGTAGTAATAAGGGACAACCTTGTATGATCCTTGTTTTCAGTGGAAACGTTTCTAGAATTTGCTCATTGAACAAGATGCTGGCTGTTGGTTTTTCCATGTATGGATTTTATTATGTTGAGAAATTTCTTTTCTATTTTGTTGAATGCTTTGTTAATCAAAAATGGGTGTTAGCTACTGTGAAATGCCTTTTCTCAAACTATTGAAATGATCATGTGGCTTTTACTCTTTGCCTTGTTTATGTGGTGGATTGCATTGATTGTTTTTAAAATATTGAACATCCTGGGATTCCTGGAATGAATCCCTTTAGATCACAGTGAATTATCTTGGTCATATGATATTGAACTCTACTAAATAGAATCTTGTTGAGGATTTTAGCATCTATGCTTATGAGGAATATTGGACTACATTTTTCTCTCTTTGTGTGGTCTTTGCCTGGTGTGGGTATAAGTATTATATTGGCTTCTGAAATTAATTTGGGCATTTGTTGTTTTTTCAATGTTCTTGATAAATTTGTGTAGTATTGCTGTCAGATATTCTCTGAATATTTGGTAAGATTCTGCTATGAACTATCTGTCCTGGGATTTTCATGGTTGGTTGTTTCTTAAATGATCTGTTCTATTTCTTCTTTTTTATGGGTCTGATGAGTTTCTCAAAATCTCCATTAATTTTTGTAGTGATGCATTTCGAGGTATTTGTCCACTTCTTTTAGATTGTCAACTTTGTTTGAAAGCAGTACTTATAGTTATATGTGATCATTATTTTTATTTCATTTAGCTCTATTGTGATGTCACTTTTTCATCTTTTATTCTGAACAATTTCTTTTTTATCTTTGTTAAGTTTGCCTGTGGTCTATTTGTTTTGTTAATACTTTATGGTCTATTTGTTTTGTTAATATTTTCAAAGAGCCAGCTTCCTGTCTTTTTCATTTTTTCCCTTTGATACTTCATTCATGTCCTTCATTTGTATTTTTAGCTATATAATATCATCCCCTCTTTTTATTGTAGGTTTTTCTTCTCTTCTTTTTTTCTCCTCAACCCTAACCCAGGTTTTTTTCTTGTTTCAGTTTTTGAAGATGTGTCAGGGTCTTGATTTTGAGTTTTTCCTCTTTTTGTGTTGATTGTTATATATGGGCCTCTGATTACTGCTTTTGCTGCGTTCCAAAGGTTTTGATATGCGTGTTTTCATTCTCATTCATCTGAGGGAATTTGAAAATTCCTTCATTTGTTTTAGTCCCCCCAAATTTTTCTGTATTATGTTGTGTAATATCAATGTGTTTGTCTTTATGTTTCTGCTTGTTTGCTGTTGTTATTGTGAAAGATTTTAAATTTTATCACACTGTGGTCTGAGAAGATAGGTCGTACGCCTTCAACTTTTTTCATTTCTTGAGGCATGCTTAGTGGCCTATTATGTGCTCTATTCTTGAGAATGCTCCATGTGTGCAGGAGAAGAAAGAATACTGTACTTTTGTTTCTGTACATATCTATGGGGTCAATTTTGTTGAGTGTTGTTTTGCTTTTCTGTGTCTTTATTGCTTTTTTTCTGATGTCCTGTTTTCCCTTGAGAGTAGTATATTGAGGTCTGTTATTACTGTCAAGGTGTCTTTATACTTTTTCAATTCTGTGAGGATTCGATTGATATATTTTGAGTGTCTTTCATTGGTTGTATATATGTTTACTTATGTCCTCTTGGGCTGTCATTTCCTTGATCATTGTAGTCCATTCTTGTCTTTTATTATATTTTTTGCTTGAAGTCTGTTTTCCCAGATATTACTATTGCTAATTCTGCTTTCTTGATGTTTTGGGGTTTTTTGGTATGATTTTGTCTAGTCTCTGATTTTTAGTCTGTTCATGTCTGTGCTTTGTAGATATGTTTCCTATAAGCAGCATATTGATGGATTTTTTTTCTTATCTATTCTGCCGCTCTTTGTCTCTTTACTAGTGTATTTAGTTCACTAGCATTCAGTAAGATTATTGATATGCATACATTTATTACTATCATCTTACTGTATATTTGTGCATGTGTATGATCCTGTATGAGTCTTGTGTTTAGTTAAATTGTTCTTTTTGTATTATGTCTGTGCTTTAGGAGTGTCGCTGTGCGTGTTGTTTTTTGTGACAGATGGGCTTGTGTGTTGGTTTCAAGTTTGTGTGGGTTTTTCTTTTAAAATTTTTGGTAATATTTTGAGTAATTTTGAGTAATCTTTATAGTGGTGATCTTGTGAATTCTTCTAATTTCTTCATGTCTTGGACTACTTTTGTTTCTCCATCATATTTGAGTGCTATTTTTGCTAGGTACAAGATTCTGAGTTGACAGTTTTTCCCCCTACAGTATTCTGTTTATGGCACTATATTGTTTTTCTTTTTTGTTTTGTGTGGTTTCTGCTGAGAAATCTGAATTTATTCTAATCACTGACCCTTTGTATGTAATTGTTCTTTTTTAAATCTGGCTTTTCTTAGAATTTTTTCCTTGTCATTCTTGTTAGCTATCTTGACTACAATATATGTTGGGGAAACTTACCTCTAGGATCTTGCCTGATTAGAGTTCTTTCAACTTTCTGAATAATTATCCTTTCGTCCTTTAGACATTGTGTAACATTTTTTGCATGAGTTCTTGGACTATGTCTATCAATTTTTTCCTTTCTTCCTCATCTGAAATTCCAATAACTTGTAGTTTGTTCCCCTTCATTATGTTACACTTTGTTCTCAAGATTTTTCTTGACCTCTTTCACATTTTTTTTTTGTTACTGGTTCTTTTATTAGATGGGAGTCTATGGATTTGTCTTTACTTTCACTAATTTGGTCTTCCATTTCTTCAATTCTGTTTTACTTTTCCTTATATAAAAGTGTAATTCTGCAATTGTAGTTTTTGACTTTTGTGTTTCAGTTTGGAATTTTTCTTGTAAGGCATATAGTGACATTTCTTTTATATATTTTTCCTTTTCCTCTGATTCTACTTTTTTCTGTTCTATTAGTATAATTGGTATTCTTTTAAATTATTTTCTCATAATTCCATAGCCTGTTCTATTTCAGGCATTTGACAGTAATTCTTTACAGGAGTCGAAAGACCCATATTTCTCTGGCAAAGAAGCTGTTAGTTTCAAACTGCTGGCCAATGTGTAACCATTACCTCACAAAGGTTCCTTGCACAAGATTTGAAATAGAAGCATAATGGTATGGAAGTGCAAGAGCTTTGTATTATTAAGTCTGCCTATTATTCTAAGAGGTAAATGTGGAGGGGATGTGCACTCTATGGATCTGGTCCTTGGCTAGATATTTCTTAACCATAGCAGAGAGTCATTCATTCTCTTGTCTTTCTTGAAAAACCAACTACCAACATAGATAGTCCATTTTCCCTTGAGATTATACTTTAAACTTTATGTACAAGAGGGAAACAATTACCAGTATTGTCTTAGAGGCTGTTAATTTTGTGTAAATTGCCTATGAACTTTGAATATATTCTTTAAAAAGTTTATCTCTAAATGAAAGAAGCTTTTAAAAAATATAATTAATTTTCTATTTTTAAACACATGCAAAGGGTAAAAAATGTTACAATATATTTAAGGACTGTAGTGTTTAAATTTTATATTGTTACTTTATATTTGTCATCTTTGCAAGCTTTTCAATTGTTTATATTCTGTAGACTTCATCTAGGAGAAGAGTCAGAAAGAATGCATTAAATAGATATTTCGTCACTAAATAGATAGGTATTCTTAAATAAAACTTTTCTTTTTATGTGATTCTCCAATCCATTCTGTTTAGCTCTAATATGAACACACACAAATATAGCACACTTTTACCATCAAATACATATACAAAATATTTTGTATATGTTTCATATTCATACCAACATTGTTTGGAATTAAATAATATGGATGTTCACACTGAGTAAAAGCAAGTGTGAAACTAACATCAAACTCAAGGCCATTGAGTCAAGGAGAGCTCCTAGAGACCAACTTTCGGTGTCTGAGACATAAGTGTTCATGGGAGTAGATAAAGAGGGAATTCAACCCTAGAAATATTTCGGCAACTATCTCTATAATTTGGGAGTGGGTTTGTGGGTTTTGTAATGAAAACAAGTTTTTCTTCGAAGTTTTCTAGTGATAGCTGACGTATATTGAGAGCTTTCTAAGTTTTAGTTATTGCGCTCGTCTTTAAACTTTGCCTTATTTCACTCTTCCAGCAATCTCATATGGTAAGTAACATTAACTACCCCCACTTTAATGCAAGAAAATGAGGTTTAGAGAGACGAAATAACTTTCTCAAGGATGCAAGGGTCAAAAGTAACAGATGTGAGGATGAATCCATTGTCTATAGAACATGGACTCTAATTCAGGATGGTTGCTTACCAACCACGTGACCAGGAACAAATCACTTCATTTTTGTCCCTGGTATCTTTGCTTTTTGAGAAAATCTGAAAATTGAGTAAGAAGGTACAGGTGCATATCAGAAAAAAAACAACAACAACAAATAAGGAGATCAATCCCTCTTTTGCGTCCCTTGAAAAAATTACATTTGAATGCAGGGAGAAACAGGGGTTCTTTTCCACATAAGGGATAACTGTTGACTATAACTAAAATATTTTACTTTACAAAGACAGAGGAACGTATATAAAGCAGCTGTTTAATTAGTGAAGTCTGTTGGTTTTTCCAAAGGAACAGGTTTAGTTTGGGGAAGTGGACTTTTATTGGATAATTAAGCAAAGTTGCTTAATGTCTATGATTTCTAAAGCAACTTATCTCGATATTAAATCATGGTCACAGGTCCTTCAGGTGAAATCATAAATCAATACTGGTAACTGCTTACTCAACTTTTCCCAAATAACTTAGAAATTTAGAAAATCATCTTCGTACCAGAATTCATTCCAAAAAAATCTTTCAAGTTACCAAGGAATCTTTACATAGGCTAGCTCTAAAAGACTTTTAGCTTTTTAGCAAGTTCTCTTTACTGCAACTTTGTCAAGAAGAACTATTTCTTGTGCCTGACATTATATAGGTGGCAACTATGACTGGATTCAGTTCATTAAAGTATAATTCTTTCACAGTCTGGCTTGAGCAGATTTGGAAATTTTTTTTTTTACTTCAAACAATTAACAGGCAAACAAGAGATTGTGAGAGATTTGTGTCTACTTTTCAGATAAGCAAACATGGAGTTCCAGATAGGTAGACAAATAAAAAACCTGTTTACTTGATCAAAAATTGAATTTAGTTCAATCGTTTATTAATTTTTGTTTAAAAAGAATTTTTGTTTAAGCAGTACCAAAACTTTCAGACATACTGTTAAGAAATAATACTTGAAGTGCTTCTGTTTCCCCACTACAAATCTACCTTTATTTGCTTATTTAGTCATTTTCTTTTTGTGTTCCTCTTGTGTGTACCCTCCAATTTCTAAGAGAATGAGAATCTTACCTTGGATCCAGTGCCCTGAAATCAGATTTCCAGGCTCCTAAACTTTGAAAAAATAGAATTCAGCTCTTTAAAACAAACAGAGCAAACAAGGTTCTAATGTAGCACAGGTTTATGGTGCTTACTGTGCACCTTACAATGTCATGTGTGTTGCATAGAGCAATAGTTTATTTTCTCCAAACACCAACTCCAAATTTTTTGCTTTCAAGAATTTCCTGATATTTTCTAAACCATGATAAAATTTATTCTCTTAATGCTGTGACCAATAGTACATGAAGTAAAGACTGAGAGCAGAGAGCAAAATGTGTGAAATTTAGATGTATGCAGCCTTCCAGCTAAATCTTTAATAGATTTGGTCTAAGCTTAAAATCTTAGTTTTTTCCTTAAATTCTCCAGTATTTAGGTTGCCTTATCTGCGTTGATGTTCCATTTTCCAGAATGATTATTTCAAAGAGGGGATATTGTGTCTTCCAACTGGTTCCATTAACTTTTAATACAATCGTTGTCCATGACCTTTTTCAAACCTCCTTGTAGAACTTAGTGAAGAACCTCACTTTACTTATTGAATAACTTTCATCCATAGTGCCCAAGAGTTTTACTGTGCATTAGGTCTTTGGAATATATCTCAACTACAATGAGCCACTAGATTGATGAATTGCCAGCAGTACCATAGCTAGTGAAGGATATGTCATATCTAGGAAATGCACTATGATCCAAGTATTTACTGTGTAGGTGTCTGAATTGTGCAAGTGTTTTGCAATCCCTCCTAATCTCCCCTCAGCCAAAAGTTACATTTGAAACCCCAAGTGGTCGAACAGAAATAACTCTGAATAAAGATTGCCATCTAGGAAAGTTGGATCACCATAATTTACTTAATGGAAAAAGATTTTGTTTTATTTTGTTTTAATTTTTTTGTTGTTTGCTAAGTTCTGCGTAGTGATATAGGTCATAAAAACAATTACTACTTGAAAGATGAATTTACTCTATATGGCTGTTAGGGACTTTGGGAATATTCCAGTTAGTGTGTTTCCTTGGTGCTAGAATCATCATATTTGCTGATATCCCCTGCTACCACCTGGTGACTGAAATTGTACCTAAAACCAAACGCAGTGCCCTCTAGACATTTCCAAGTCAGGTGGTTGTTGTTTGGGTCTATCACGCGGCTCCGACTCACATAAGGACCCTTTGGATAACACAACAATACACCCATGGCCTCACACCATCCTCACACTTGTTCCTATGTCTGAGCCCACTGATGTAGCCACAGCATCAGTCCGTCTCCTCCTTTGTACCAAACATGATGCCCTTCTCCAAGGACCCGTCTCTCTGACAGTATATCCAGATGGAAGACAGAGTCTTGCCATCTTTGCCTCTAAGGAGCATTCTGGCCTCCCCACTCATAATGACCCTATGTATAAGGTTACCTAGGTAGTAAATCTTTATGGAAATATATCACCTTGCCTTCCTCCTATAGAGAGTCTAGTGGGTTTGAAGCACTGACCTTACAGCTTGCAGCTCAACAATTGTCTCAGAGTCCCATCAAGTTTTTCTGATCAGGCCATTGCCACTGTTCCTAACCATTTGGTCCTTTGCCTCATCACTCATGTCACTATCAGAGTCCAGTCAAAGGTGTACTTGTGTGTGAGTCAGCCAACCTTTACCAACTCAAAGTTTCCTATACATTTTACTCCTCAGCTTAGAATTTAATACTTTTCACAGAAGTCTTAAAATCTTACTTTTGTAAAGAATTCTCCAAAATCTAAGAGTTTGTCACAAGAATTGGCTTCTGCCTAGAATGTAGGCTCAATCTCATTCTGTTGTTTGCTGCTTACCTGGAACCAACTCTCACCTAGCCAGCAGATTTCAGTAACCTGTGGTCCTACCTCCCTCTTGCTCTCATAATATACTCCCAAGAAATATACTCATAATGGCCACAAAATAACCACATACTAGTAAGTGTTCATTGATTCAATCTTTAAAAATTAAATAAGTGAAAAAGCAATGCTGAAATCTCATCACTGTCTTATGACTTATAAATCAATCACATGTTCTCCTTACAGGATTCTGAATTTTTGGTACTTAAACCTCTAAAGGAAAACTTTCACCAGAGCACAGTGGTGAATCCACACTAGATGCTGCCTGTTGAAGACCATTTATTCCATCAGCAAAGCTCTTTTCACTATTGAATTTTAACAGCGCTTACATTTTTCGTTTGTCAAATGTATGCCTTATATGTTTTATTTTAAAAAGAAGAAGAGCCGTAAAGGAATGCTCTCATGTGTACTATCTGAAATTTATAATCTAGATGATTCTTAGAAATTTATTTAGCCCAATTTTGCCTCAATATTCTCAAATGTTTAATGCAGATAATGATGGTGCCCATGTAATGAAGTTGTTGGAATGCTTATATGAGAAAAGGAATATAACTTGGTTTAAATAATTATTTCAAAATAAATCTTGTGATCTTACATTCTTTATCTCTAGTCCTCCCCTTTAGCGTGTTCTTTAAATTCTCTAGTTTACCAATTTAACTATTGAAGGAAGACTATTTTGTGTTTTATGCTTAAGAAATAAAGTGATTACATATGCATGCATATGTACATGTATATGAGATAAAGTCATACCATCCTCACTTCCAAGGAGCATCCTGGCTATATTTTTTAAGAGAGATTTCATCATTCTTGTAATCCATGATATGTTCACTATTCTTCACAAACCCTATCACCCCAAAATATCTATTATTCTCCAGCCTTCCTAATTCATTATCCAGCTTTCATATGTTTATATGGTCATTAAATATATAATTGCTAGGATTAGGGACACGTTAGTTATCAAAGTGATATTATTGCTCTTTTAGAATTTAGAGCGGTCTTTTCCCACACTGTCATTTGTTTTTTTGTGTGCTGCTTTCATGAGTGTTGATTATGGATCCAAGTAAAATTAAATCCTTGTCAACTTCTTTTTTTTAATCCTTGTCAACTTCAGTCTTTTCTGTTTATCATAATGTCACCGGTCAAGCTGTGAAGATAGGAATTAAAGTTTTTTGCTTTCATGCTTTCTTCTGTAACTGGTTATTTTTTCTTTAAGGTCGGTTGCTTATTTTTTTATTGTGTTTTCTTCTATTCTGCAGTTTTTCATATACTAGGAATCTTTGAGATACTTATATATAATTGAAAGTGGGGACCTTAGTAGGTTTTACCTGATAACTAAGTTGTATTTTCTTTTCAATTACATTTGAAGTTCTCCTTTTCATAAGACTGTCTTTAAATTCAAAGAATATGGAGGACATCATGGGTTGGTAAATTTTAGTTTCTTGTGAGCTATCTGGGAGTTGATTTTTATCTTCATCCCCCCCAATCCAAATCAGAGTGTTAGCACTCCGTATAGCTTCTTCAAGGACTCACAGTGCCTTGTGTATTGTGTTAGGCTGCTAAACATAAAGTCAAGTTCAAATACACCATCCACTCTGCAGACCAAAGATAAGACTGTTTCATCCCATAAAGATTTACAGTTTCAGAACCCTGGGAAGCAGTACTAATGTATCTTTTAGGGTTTCTGTGTGTCAAAATCAACTCATTGGCAGGAGACTAGTTTGGTTTTGGGATAGCATCTCTTGTTTTCCACAGCACTGTGTTCAGTGCTTTTTTAGAAACAAGTTCTTTTTTTTAATATTTGACTGAAGAACATGGACTCTGATTGGAAAGGATGGGAGGTGTTATAAAGGAAATTTGAAAGTGGAAAGCAAAGGGCGTAAGTCTTCTGACAAAAGTCATTAAAATAGTACCCTCACACTACATTTCCCAGTACTCTTTCTCTTACACTATCAATGACACACTCTCATGCTGGATTCAGGACTTCACTGGGATTCCGTCAGGAAAGTTGATTCACTTATTGTAGATGATAACCTTATGAATTATTTAACTTGATAACAGGCTCCATGTGTCCTTTCCTTTTTCCAAAGAAACAGTAAAGCCTCCTTTCCTTTTCTATGGCCTTCCCACATATCATATTATCATGAAGCTACTCATATGCAATCACATCCCTGTGATTTTATGAAGGGGAGAGGGACCAAAGACATGGGGTCCAGCTACAAATATGAAATGTAAGTTTCTTACTTTTGATTTTTGAAACAGGCAGCAAATTATTGGTGGCATCAACCTATTATAATTTTATTTTTTGGCAAACCATGTGGAGTGAGAAGTATTGCATGCCCACCTAGCACTCTGGGGCGTTGCATTCCTGTCATCTCCTCAGCATGGAAACCACTCAGTAGAAGGAACATGTCTTAATTTTCCCTTCATCCAGCCTTCAAAACACATGACTATAAAGGTTTAATGCTTTTCAGTTATAGGGTTGAAAGTAAAAGGTAGAATAACAAATATCAACAGGTTACTTAAATTATAAGGAAATTTAAATTTTTCCTATTTTTTTATCCTTAATATATAACAAGAGATTGTGTTTAGGGTGTGTGCTTATTGAGTCCTTCAAGCTGCCACTTGGTCCATGATCCAAATGGAAATGTTAAGTACTAACCTTTCAGAATAACTTGTTACCTTTCAGCAGATAAATAAGCATTTATGTCTATAATAAATAACACCTTGATTATGTGCATGCCTTATCATTTCTAAATGCTAGACTATGAGTACTCTTCAGCCACCCTCACCATTAACTCAGAAAGCAGGATAAGGACATTGTAAGTTCTACTTGCAAATGAAAAGATTGGCCTCTTTGTCGTGCTTTCCAGTAAGCAATGATATCTATAATTTAAACTTGTTTTGTCTCATGAGACATAGAGTTTTACACATAGACATACTTTGGCTTTACAAGTAAACCTCCTATGTTGATAATTTTTTTTACCAGAAAATGTGTGCATAAGGAGATAGTAGTACTATAGGAAATGCAGACAGAAAAGAAACTCAAGAGATATGCCATAGAGAAGGTTCGAGAAATGACTGTCCTGTCTTGCAATTGTCTGTTGATCTCAGGCACAGCTGCTTCTGCACAAGATCACGCATGAGAATGGAATGAGGCATCACTGTCCGGCTTCAGAGCTACAGACTGAGTAAACATCTCTCCTTTGTCAACTTAAACTCACTCGCACTCCAGCTGGTCTCCGTTCCTCACCCATGCACCCCACTCATGAATGGAGAGTGCCAGGAAAACTATCAGATCAGCAAATGCCATTTCTTATTCCTATTCCTATTTATGTTATTTCTCAACTCAAAATGAGCAAAACATGGATGTGTCTGTCTCTTGAGTCAGAAGGAGTTATTTTTTTGGCTTTTTTCAGCAATAAGTTCTTTCATAGTGGGACGACAACTCTTCTTTCTCTTAATCATTTAGTTACAGTTCTTCTAATAACACTCATTTCCATCTTTTTCCATTACAGCTGTCTGGCAAGCTGGCCCTTTGTGGCTTTATTTCCCCTGTTTTGAACAGCCATTATTACAATGTCCATTTGTTCGCGGGATTAAAGCATAAAGGTGAGTCTGCAGAATACTGTCTTCTAGTTCTATTGTGCAGTGTTCTGCACAGCTGCGTCCACCATCAATGTTCAGTTCACAGCAACTAGCAGTTGTCAGACTTGTCAACTAGGTGCAGGGCCTTTCCCACCCAAGGTTGGACTCTGTAGCAGCATCTTTCTTTTGTTAATGTCTAACTGCTTTTGCTGGACTTTCATTCCTCAGAAGGCATAAGACTTAGGCCAGGCTCCACCTGTATGTCTATCTCCCAGACTTGCGATTATGGACACAACTTGTCTTCCATTCAGCATTCACACTCAATGACGGCTGCCAGACCCTCATCCTACCACCAGGCAGGTTCAGTCCTCTCACAATAGCGTTTCCCCTTCACCCAGGGCTGGGCTTCACAGGCATGCTCTCATTGTTCACAGCATGCATTTGAATCTACAGCAGGGCTCCTGGCCACGAGCACAAACCTCAAATAGAAAACCTCATACCTTCAGTTTAAAAAGCAAACCCATCTTTAAAACCTTTTCCTGTTGGTAACCACCCATGGAAAGTTGTCTCCTTTCCCAGCCAGTCTACAGGTCTTGCAAAGTAAAGTTTCTGTGCTGTGATTGTTCACAGTCCTAGCGTGGTGGAATTCAGTTCCTAATACACTCAACCACCAAGGACTATAATATACAAATACCCAGATGTGAGGTTTCAGGAAAATCCTAGTTCCCTTTTCCCTATGCACAATCAAAAACTAGATTTAAGCGAAGACTTGAATTTATATACAAGAATGAGAGGAGCACCAAAGTGTTCCCCACGGTATTATTTTCCTATAATCAGAAACTTCCCCTTATACATTTGTATACGGTAACTACTATAAACCAGTGGTTCTCAATATTCCTAATGCCATGACCCTCTAATATAGTTTCTCATGTTGTGGTGACTCCCAACCATAAAATTATTTTCATTGTTACTTCATAACTATAATTTTGCTACTATTATGGATTGTCATGTAAATGTCTGATATGCAGGATATATTTTCATTATTACAAATTGGATGTAATTAAAGCATAGTGATTAATCATAAAACAATATGTAATTATTTATTGTGAAATATGTATTTCTAATGAAAAATAAATGAAATTTTATCTTGACACATGGGGTAACATGGGTAACAGTCTTTACACCAGGTCCTCGTATATGGGCGTATCTGTATGTGAGTGGGTATGTGCTTTCCTAAGGTCTTAGCCCCTGTGAAAGGGTCATTTGAACCCCAAAGGGGTCCCCACCTCAAGGTTGAGAACAACTGGTATAAACCATTGTGGCAACACCCACAGTAGCCTCCTCTTTCCATGGACCAGAAAGTCCATTGTACAAGCTTTTCTCAGTCTTTTGGTCATGCTAACGCATTTCTCAGCCACTGGATCCTGTCATGCTCATACGTTCTTCTTGCTGTCTGGCATTACCTCCAATTGTTATAGCTATCAGTCCTCTAGGTCTAGGAAGTCCTTAGCAAAAACACTTTATTGAATAAGATGCCCTCCTTTCCTGGATCTTATTGACAACAGTAAAGAACTTCTTTCTCTTTCTGGAATTGGGTCCTGTGCAGCCTCATCAAGAAGCCACATTCAGATGAGTGCTTGGTGACATTGAGCAGGGCGGAGGTGGAGTGTCACTTTTTCAACTTGGTCTGACATAGGCCAGGGTATTTCCAACCACCCCATATTCATGTGAAAGTTGGACATTGGATAAGCAAGAACAAAGAAGAACTGATGCAATAGTGTTATGGTGCTGGAAAAGAATATTTAGAGTGCTGCAAGGAAAGCATCAGAATTTGCCGGAATGCTCTTTGGACATGAGGGTGGTGAGACCTTGGACATGTCACCAGTAGAGAACCCTCTCTGGAAAGGGCCATCCTGCTCAGCATAGCAGAAGGGGGGTGGAAATGAGCAGGAGCCTGAGAAGCATGGGTTCACCTCATGGCTGCCACAAGGGCCTCCATCATGGCAGTCATTTTGGAGGGCCCAAGGATGGTCTTTGGTCCAGGGCCAGGACGCCCTTTGTACAGCCTCTCAAGAAGAGAGACATTCTGCTGAGTTTCATAGCACCTGAACTTCAAAGCACCTGCCTTCAGTGTTTCCCAGAACTAACCTTACCCACAGACCATGCTTCCCTAATCTTGTTTCCCAGGGCCCAGATGACTCCCACCTGGGCAGATCACAGTCTTCCTCTCTACCACCGTTTCTTAGCAACCGCAGCACTGGGAGCTTCTCTATCTCTTTACAATCTGGCTTCAACTAATTCATATATATATATATATATATATATATATATATATATATCCTGCAATCTCAGTACCAGGTACAATTCCCCTAAACTACACTCTAGGTTTATGTTGCGGGACCTATCCCGAAGCTCAAGATGCTTCTGCCTCGCTCTCTGCACTCCCTTCCCCTCCTGAAAGGTCTTTCCCCTAATAAAGCCATGCTTTCCTTCATGTTTTTGTCTGAACTTTGCCTCAAAGTACCTCTCAAAAGGTGATGTTTCATTCTGTTGTGTACAGGGTAACTGTGAACCAGAACCAACTTGATGGCACCTTCCTATAACAATGTAGAATCCAAGGAGACCTGGTGCCTTTGTGGGTCAGGAGATGAGGTGCTAACTGCAAGGTCAGGACTAGACACACTCCAGGCACTCTGCGAAAGAAAATGAGACTTTCTGCTTCTGTAAATATTTACAAGCTTGAAAACCCACAGAGGCTTTCTCCTCTGGTGTAGGACTGAGCAGTATCTTGTTATGTTGTACATAGGGCCTTTATGAGTGGAAACCAACTCAAAAGTACCTCACAATAGCAACAACAACTGTGAACACCTTGTGATATCATTTCTCTTGATAATGTTTTCTATCTTTAAGCCTTATTTTTAAGATTTTGATTGTAACCACACGTTCTAAGGTGATAATAAGCCCATGAGAGGAAGAATGATTTCCTATATTAATGTTTATTCATCACAAACACTAACACTTTTTCCCAATAAAAACTTGTTGATTTTTATTTCACTTGAAGAAATAGATGAAACTTGAGAGATGGAATACATTTGTGAGAAAGTTCAGGTTAGCAGAGGCAACTCAAGTAAGCTAAGCACCATAAAATTTCAATGTAACTGTATTTAAGACATGCTTCCTCAAGAAATGAATTATTTGTCTCTCAAGATGACCTCTGGAATAATTGTTAAATAGTTGCATATTACATGAAAGATGAGATTTGGGGTTATAGTGCTCTTCAGGCAGTATCATACATATTTTCTAAAGTGTTGAGCCTAAGATAAATGGAGTATGATATTAAGCAAAATTTAATGTGGTTCCTATTGTCTTCCTCACCATTCTATTAATCTTTTCTGAGAGCTTACAATCATGGTTGAAAAAATCTATTTGCAGATAAACACATATGTGAATCTGTGTGTTCTTGGTAAAATAAGAAGTGCAAGTAAGAAGAGGAACACATGGCCACAGTAGGTTGAATTAAAAAGCAAGACTCACCAGTGCTAAACAATGCATTCAATGCATACTTAAGGGTTGTCCTGTATATCACATTTGATACATTTGTTTCATCATTCCAAAAATACATATATCTTGAATAGTAACTCATTAAGAATGCTTCCTCCCACCCACTATCAATATCCCAATTCTACCTTACAAATCCAGGTAGACCAGGGGATGTACACTGGAGCAGGAAACATGGGGAGTTCAGGATAGATGATCCCTTCAGGACCAGAAGTGGGAGTGTTGATACTGGGATGGTGGAGCGAGAGAGAAGTGGAAGGGGGGGAACCAATTTCAGGGATCTACATATGACCTCTCTGGAGTCTGGACAGCAGGAAGTGGGTAAGGGACACATCGGACAGAGTATAATATGACAAAGTAATAACAATGTGCAAATTATTAAGGGCTCATGGGGGAGGGGAATGGGGAAGAGAAGAAATATGGGGAGCTGGTACTGGGTGCCTAAGTGTAGGGAGGATGTCTTGGGGTTGATGATGGCAACAGGTGTAAAAATGTGGTATGCATACAATTGATGTATGTATTGATCATGATGGGAGTTGTATGAGCCCCCAATAAACTGATTTATTAATTTAAAAAAATGAAGAATTTAATGTATTTTAAAATTGTAAGGCCAAATTTCTCAAGTGTCCTGAATTATGCTTCCACCAATCTGCCCCAAACCAATTTTTGACATTTACAGTTAAAGTACATTATTTTTTTCAAATGACCTAGTGAACTATCGAAATTGCCTAGAGTCAGGAAGCATATGGGGTTAAAAACGGGTGCTCAGTTCTGTCAGCAACTCATTAAAGGAATGAATCCTTAGACTAGAATAGATTCCATGGTCTGTAGTATTCCTCACTCTGAAAGCATTATCTGAGAAACTGAAAAATCTTTAAATAAATGTATAGACAACAGGTAAGACAGATGTTAACATGGCACGGTTAAAAAAGAGAAATCAATGTGGAGACAGGAAATAGCAAGAGGAAGAAGCTGTTAATTCTGCTAGACCTAAAAAGAAAAGGAAGACCAGCTAACAGAGCCAAGATGACAGTTGAGACTTCAGAAAGGGGATGTCTGACAGAAGCTGTTGTTGGAAAGGGCACATATTTTCTGCTAGAATGAGGGATGGAGACTGGGCAAGTCTCATGAGTAATAAGGGCCCATCTCTCTCTCTCTTTGTTCTCAATATCATTCTGGTGCCTTCTGCTGGCCAAACAACTGGCAGACGGTAGATAAGGAAACCTGGATGCTTTAATCTAAGGAATTCAGTCTCCTAGGACCCAGAGAAGGGCAAATGTGGGATATTTTTAACAAACATTTAAAAGCAACCTCATAAATTATGCTTTTATATAAATCTAGAATTTAATACATAACATTTGAGTATAAAATAACTTTGTGTTATAAACTTTATTACAAGTATAGTATATACCAACACAGTGGTGGATATAATAAAAGATACATTTGCTCTTCTGTCTAGTAGCTTTCAGTCTCCTTAAGACTTAAGACCTGGCAAAAGAATAAGCTGAAATAACACTGACTAAGAAACCTTTAGGTGCCTAAAATGTCAGTCTTGTATCTGAGCATACTGACCTCTGGTTCCCACAGTTTTCCCTATCAGCACGAGACTTTGAGACACAGAATATTTGACATATACCACTCTTCACTCGGCCTGCCCATAAAAAAAATCAGGATAGCTTAATGTAGTGTTTAAATTAATAGTTTTGAAGCATGAAGGAAACATATTTAAATTTACCATTCAAGTCAGAAAACAGGTTATGACATTCTGATTCTGCATAGTAAATCTTTTAAAGAACACACTAGAACTTTATAAATTAAGCCATCTCTAAAAAACTTGAGCTGATAGGGTCTATCCAATGCAATTTTCTGAATCAGCACCCAAATAATCCCTGCAATAGGCCTAAACCCCAAGACACCAAACAAATAGGTTTTTTGTTGCAACTGAGCTGTGTAATTTAAGATTTGTAGGTCGAAAGTACTTATTAGTATTGCATCATTTAGCATTGTATGCTAAATTGAGATGTCAGGCAATTGTCAATGAAGAAAGTCAGTTGCTAAGTCAGTACCTTTGACATATTAATCGGGCAGGACAAGAGAGACAGAGAATGGATATTTTCATCTACAAATGACAAAATTTTCTAACTTTTATCCAACTCCTATTTCTTCCAGTTCATTCTATCCTCTTCAATTCCTGAAGCTAACGTCAGTCTAACAGGTGATAAGGTATATATTTCTACTCTTATTCTAACTCCTCATTGTCTGTTGGCCCTCATATGATTGCATTTAAGCAAGTCTCACAAAATATACAGATGTATTAAATTGTCATGGTGATATTTACATTTTAATCACTGCAAGCAATATAGTTACACATGGATATAGTGAGTGTGGCAGACATGTACTTTGGTGCCAATTTGATTAAGAGTGTAAAGGTGGAGTGGAGCCTGTCAATCTGGATTTAGCTAATGAGACCTCTGTGTGGACATAGCTATCTCTGAGAATTCTGGGGCCTCTCATGATATTTCCTCTGTGGAGGTGAGAGAGTATCCACCCAGTCCCCTGGAGACACTCTTCTGACAAGACAACATGGCAGCATGCTGATAGATCCTTAGTCCTGGAATCTGGAGGAGCTCAAAGGAGATGTCACATGGGCTTGCCCTGATAGAACCAGACCTCTGGAACTGAAGAAGCCACATGGAGACTCCCGCCAGTGCTGAGATGTTTGGGTTGGCATGAGGAGACTCCTACCAACGCTGAGATATTTCTACCACCACTGGATATATAAGATTCTGTATCTACTGGCCTGTGATTTTCCTGGCATCAGTGCATGTTCTTCCTGAGTCTGAAGAAGACTTCATAGATTGGTATTGGACATATGGGCTAATATTGAACTTATGAACTGGACTGGGTTGGGATGCTTTCTCAATGTTCCATTTCTCTTGCATATGAACCTGTTCCTTATATACATATGTGTAGCTATGATTTTGTTTCTCTAGGTTACCCAGAATAACACAGTGAGGAAGGAAAAAACATAAGCTGTGTCAAGCATTTCCTCTTCACACAGGTTATTAGTGAAGACACCTCATGCAGGAAAACTTCCAAAGGTAAGAGTCATATCTTCCAATCTCATAAGCAATGAAACCATTATTAAACAAAAGAGTCAAAGTACCACTATAGGATTGATACTGTATCAGTGTCTTTAAAGGAAGATCACCCTCTTAAAATGAAGGCCATTCGTTCTGGGGCCTTTGAGCATACACTAAGAGTTTGCTTCTTGACTCTGGAAATCCAATGGTGCCACATACAGTGAATCTGAAAGTGAGTACTGACCACCTCAAGCTGAGAGAGTAATGCCCTGCCGTCTCATGCTGCTGTTTTATCAGTATATTCTCTCTAACACATGTGCTTTGTTTTGCTGATGTGTTTTGTGTGTTTCACTGTTTATCTTAGGGGGTACCAATTGCACCTGGAGCAAGACATCTGTTCTTTTCAAATGCACAGTCCAATTTTTAATGAATGTTAACAGCACCGAGGAACCCCTTCTCAGGCAAGTTAAGCCACACCACCACAAGCAATCATGCATTTTCCATGCCCCGTGTTATGAGGTAATGTATCATTAAATAAAATCGAACCATCCAATATAATTTAGAAAACAGGGGTGTGGAAAGCCCAGTCCTTCTCCTACACAGCAGAGCTACTGGTGGTTCCCAACTGCTAACCAGGCCAATGCATAACCACCACACCATGATATAATAGGTACTCTTAATTAATTCACAGATACAAGGTTAGGAAACCGAGGCATAGACAGTTTTAAAGGTCACACTTTTAAAGTGGTCGGTGGAAGTGCTTTTTTGGTTTTGTTTTGTGTTTTTGGGCATCACTGCCTCTGGTGGTCGTGGGCACTACCCAGCCACCGCTGGATTTGAACCACCAAGCCCGCGGGCTGCAGTTCCGCACTCAGCCACTTACGCCACCGGGGCTCAGCCTGGAAGTGTTATTCAGTAGCTAATGTTGTATCTGTAAGAGAAACTCCAAAACATTTTCCAGAAGAGCATAAAAAGGCTTCTCAGCCTGTCTTCCCTTAGCTTGACACCTGTGGCTCTTAGCCTTTCCTTTCCAGAGAGGGTGCGAAGCCAGTCATCTTTTTTCTGAGGCCTTTCCTCCGCCTTTAATGCTCTGCATTAGATGCTCCATTTCCCGCACTTCTCCTGCTCACCTCAACCCTGGACAGTTTATTCAGTTGTGTGTTTGTTTTTAGTAAGATTCGCTCCCTCTATGAAGCTCAGCTTAGCTACTTCTTGTGAATTCTTAATGCTGTCTCTCTTGTTCTTCTCTTTTCTTTTTTTCATTTTATTTGGGGCTCTTTTAACACTTGTCACAATATCACAATCCACATAGACATCTTTAGTGTCAAGCACCTTTGTACATATCTTGCCATCATCATTTTCAAACCATTTTCTTTCTATTTGAACCCTTGGTATTAGCTCATTTCCCCCCTTGTCCACCCAGCTTTCCTCATGAGCCCTTGAAAATTTATAAATTATCTTTTTTTTTCATGTCTCACACTGATCATGGTCTCCCATCATCCACTTTTCTGCTGTCCATCGCCTGAGGGTGTTATATGTCAATCATTGTTATCAGTTTCCCTTTCTTCCCCTCCTGGCATTGCTGCTCTTATTATTGATCCTGAGGGGTTACCTGTCCTGGATTCCCTGTGTTGTAAGCTCTTCTCTGGACCAGTGATCATGCTTTGGTCTAGCCAGATTTGGAAAGCAGCACTGTGGTCATGATAGATGGGAGAGGAAGCATTAAAAGAACTAGAAGGAAGTTGTATGTTTTGTTGGTGTTATCCTGCACCCTGATTGGCTCCTCATTTCCCTGTGACCCTTTTGTGAGGTGATAGTCTTTGGGTCTCTACACCACCATCCCCTTCATTCACATTGATATGAATTTTTTTGTTCTGGATCTTTAATGTCTATTATCTGATCGAATAGACACCCCATAGTCACACAAGCTGGTGTGCTTCTCCCATGTGAGCTTTGCTGCTTCTCAGTTTGATGGCCACCTGTTTATCTTGAAATCTTTATGAGCCCAGATGTTATATCTTTTGATAGTTGGACTTTCTTCACCACATTTGCTTATGCAAATTTTATCTTCAGTGAACATGTGGGGTAGGTGAGCACCACAGAATTATGCTATCTTTCTTAGGTGGAACAAAACCTTCCCTTGACCCTGCATATGCACATAGCTATATTGGAAGATTTTAATACATATATATTAAATATGAATATATCCATTACATTACTTGCAGAGCCCTGGAGACTTAGTGAGTTACTCATTGGGAAGCCAGACTTTCTCCTCCCCTAAAGATTTATAAAGTTAGATAATTACAGGTACAGTTCTTCTCTGTCCTATAGAATTGCTATGAGATGGGATGACTCAATGGCAGTTTGTTTGATATTTGCCTGTGTGTGTGTGTGTGTGTGTGTGTGAGAGAGAGAGTACTCTATTCCCCAGAGATTTGTACTGATTCATTATGGTTTCTCAGCATCTTCCATGATCCTTTGAATCTGTTAATGATTCAATGACTGTTGAATGAGAGAGATGAGTGAAAGAAGGAAAGAGTGTATGATTTTGTTTGACCATGCCTAAAATAGCAACCTCATATACTCTTATTAATGAACTTTTATGCTTCTCTCATTTTAAGACAGTTCAGACCTCCCAAACAAATAGACAACACAATTAATTTCAAATATGTAGATAAAAGTTTATTTGAAATTTATCCAACACTTTCCTCCAAGCTATAACCAAGCAGAAAGCTCTTGCTTTCCCCTACATTTTAGCCATCTTTAGAGAGCCCTTTGAAGTCAAGATGTAGGTCAAAAATAAATGAGACTGAGACTAAAGGAGAAAAACCAGGAAGCAGTCAACCTTACTGGTAGCAATAAATAATGCTTTGCGAAAAGCTGCCTAAGAATAGATTGCATAGTCTGTGTAGGTATATGCAAATGATATGTAAATCAGAATCTAATGTAATGTAAATGTACATGTGGTCCTTCAAACTATTCCAAGCACCTGGTTAAGGCCCCTAGGAAATTTCTAGGGGAGAGCAATATGCTCTCAGCTATGTTTTAATGACTGGTTGGACTGAGGAGCATAGAGCAGCACATCTGGCGAGCACTAACAGGTGAGCTGGTCAACCACTGAAAACAAGCTCTCAGACTCATGTATTGAGCTGTGAAGCTTTGGTGAGCTACTCATTTGAGTGGTATTCAATTTAGCTCACCAGTTCTATAGGTGGTGAAGACATTGCTTTGCCGGAGGCTAGTGGGAAGAGTCATCAGTTAACATATGTTTAAAATAGACTTTCCTAGGAACTTTTGGTCTAGAAGAACTGCTAAATTTTAATTATTCCAACTAAGTGTCATGGTCAGAGTTTATTTTGAAACACAATCCAGCCTGTCTTCCTGGATAATTTGCATATTGCTAGTAGTGCGAATATTCTAAAGTGAAGAAAGCTGTTAGAAAAATATTATGATGAAGTAATTTTCTCACCGTGGCTGTTATTTTAATTTCTTAACTCTAAGCAAAGTGACAGGAAAAGAAAAAATGCCCTGAAGGAAATGCCTCAATTCAAAGACCTCAAATCTGAATACGAGGTTCTCAGAATGAGACATAATCATGGGAATTAATATCACCCTATATTTGTTCTGAAAGAACTTCCTGCATGTTTTGCTATATTACTTTTCTTTTGAATAGGTATAATTAATAATGTTTCTTAAAAAGCAATCAACAACAAAACTATAGTTAGTGTGAGAAATAAGAAGCCAGGAAATGATTTTGCAGATGAAACATGAGAAAATTTTCAGGGAGGAAGCACCAATAGCTTCAATGATTTCAGATGACTGGGCTTCGAATTAATTGTAGCTAGGTAATCTTTCCTCAAGGTAAGCCAGATTGTTTCAAGGTAGACAACTCTGGAGGATGCAGAAGCTGAAGCAAGTTGTCTAATTTCTACTCAGAGTCAACTGAAAAGCCATAGTATCCGTACCATATGGGAGCTAATTCAAAAGACACTAACTGAAATCCACTCAGTTATAATCTGCATTTTAATGTTTCCCAGTGATTCAGGCACACAATGTAGCTTGAGAAAAATTATAAGTAGAAATATTTCTTAAGGTGGGTCTACTGAATTTTTGGGGGGTGGGGAGGTGGGCATCACTGCCCTCTGGTGGGAGCAGAGGCCCAGCCTTGCTCCTGGAGAGCTGCCGCGGGATTTAAACCGCCAAACCCATGGGCTGCAATACTGCACTCACCCACTATGCCACCGGGGCTCAGCCTGGTTCTACTCAATTTTGAAAGATCCAAATAAAATGATGAGTTTACAATGATAGATTAGCAACCACATGAAGACAGCTCTAGGGGTTCTGTGGGTTAGGCCTTGATCTGCTAACTTGCAGCCTCAGTGGTTCAAACCCACCAGCAGGTCTGGAGGAGAAAGATAAGGGTCTTTGTTCTCATGAAGACATACAGTTTCATGAACCTTGTAAAGGAACCCTGATCACATAGTGGTTAACAAGGGGCTGTTAACTGCAAGGTGAGCAGTTTGAAACCACCAGCTACTCTGTGGGAGAATCACAGGGCTTACAGAGTATAGGTCTCAGAAACTCACAGGAGTATTTCTACTGTCTTATAGGGTCCTAAGACTTGACATCAACTGGGTGTCAATGAATTTGGTTTTGGTATATGTAGGGTCAATAGCCCTTTTCCCCGCCAAATTCATTATGATGTTTTCTAAATGTACTTTCTGAGGACATCTAACAAGTTGATGATTTTCTACAAGTTTTATATTTTTGAAGGTTTCTGAAACAATTTATCAACTTTTTTTGTACAGACCTTTCTAATTCTCTGGATTCATTGTGTCCTAGCTTCATATTAGTTTTTAACCAGTTGGAAAACCCCAGAGAACTAATAGCATCTTATGGGAATTTGCAGTGTAGCACAAAGCTGAAACAGTTCCTAAGTGGGAATCAGAGTCAGTTCCAATGGCTCAATGCTGATGCATTCAGATCCTGTAGGACCGAGTGGGTCAGCCCCAGAAGGTTTCTGAGACAGTCAAACTTGACCGCAGAAGGCAGTCTCATTTTCTTGCATGGAAGAGTCGGTGCCTTTCTATCACTGACCTTTGAATGTGCAGTGCTACCAGAGATCCTGGACTCAAAATCGGCAGGGGGAAAATAATTGTATTTACCAACTCAAGCTGCATATTAAAACTATCAAAGGGCATAGACTGATTGTCACATATGAACTTTGAGGACACATGAAAGGAATTAAAAAAATGTTTTTGAAGATAGATGTTTTAAACCAAACACTAGTTATACATGATATAGAATGATTTAGCTGGAATATATATTTAAAGAAACTGCCTAGAATCTAATATTAAGAAAATAAATAAATATGAAAGAGATCCAAAGAGAATCCATAGAACAAATTTAATCTATTAACTTAAATACCTGGGTAGAGGCAACATTGAAAGTACTGGCATGGATTATTCAGCAATAATAAAATATAGGAACCCGTGTTGCTCTCTAAGAAGCTCAAGTGGCATAGGGGGAAACCCACTGAGATATTTACCACAAGATCAGCCGTTTAATCCTCTACCCGCTCCTCAGGAGAAAGACCAGGCTGTCTGTTCCCAAAAAGATGGAAAGTCTTGGAAAATCAAAGGGGCTGTTCCATACTGTCATACAGGGATGCTATAGTTTGGAATTAAGTAGATAGCAGGAAGTGCAGCTTTGTAGCATTATATTACTAAGCACAAGGTTGGTAGTTCAAACCCATTATCCATTTCCCAGAATAAAGAAAAGGGTATCTGTTCCAGTAATGATTTATAGTCTTGGGCACCTTATACAGTTTCATTATGATTCACAATCTATGTTGTGGCATTGGGGAAGGGGAAATAATATCATAACAAAATGCAACTTAGATTCAAATTGCAATTAAGTGGTATAAAAAGTAAATTCTTATGATAGCTGTAGTAAACAATCCTATAGGACAAAATAGGGTTTCCAGGACAATAATCTTTATGAAAGCAGACTACTATATCATCCTTCCCTGAAGTACTTGACAGGTTCAAGTTATTGATCTTTTTCATTAGCAGCTAAGTGAAGATTTTAAAAAATTATAGAGAAAAATGAGACATGACATAAAAAATAAAAATCATTAGAAAAGAGAAAACCCTTCAAATACCAGCTATTTCAAAAAGTATATCAGTCACCTTAGAAGCATGAATCCTACATGATTATTCTTAAAAAGAAAACAAATTGCAAAAAACTATAAATAAAATAAGCTCAAGAACTCACAATAAGAAGAGAATATGTAAATGCCATTAATCAGGAAGAAGGTAATTTATTTTAGAAGAATAATATAAGATGCATGAACTAATGATAATGTATTTTTAATTACTCTAAGTCAATTCTAAAAAATATTTTTATAAAGTTATTACAACAATGTCTAACATGTGTGCTGAAAAATAAGTTTAATATTAAAAAATCATAATGAGAAAGGCTAACTAGAGTGTGTAAATGATGCAGAGATGCAGGATTTACAAATGCTTGGCCACCACCAAACCCATTAAACCAACGTATAATTAGAACTGGTAAAGGCCTCGCCTTTACTAGATTGACAAGAAATCGCTAAGAGCTACAAAGAGAAAGAAAATTCCATAGAAAACTATGGCAGAAAACTAGCAAACAAAATGTCACACGAATTAGCCAAAAATAGACATTAAAAAGAAAACTGTAACCTTTGGGCCCAAATGGAATAAAATATACCCAAGCAAGCATTGTTTTTATGTGCCATCTAGTGAATTATGATTGATAGCAACTATACAAGACAGAGCAGAAATGTCCCTGTGGGGTTCCAAACTGTGATATTCACTGTGGCCCAAGACCCAATCTTAGTCCTGAAGAGCAGCTGGTGGGTTCAAATAGCTAACCTTTCAGTGAGCAGCAGCCCAATGTGTAATCCACTCTGATCCAGTAGACCACCGTGACTCCATAAACAAATATATATGTGCATGTATATAACATTTATGTATTTACATATATGTCAGAATATTTAAAAGAGAAAAGACACATGAATAAACAAGGGGAAAATGACGGACCTCAGAAAATAAATGGGGAGTAAAGAAACAAATTAAGGTCAAAAATGAAAAACAAATTACAAGTTACTGTACAGAAAGCAAGTCTCAAATGGAAATTACATAAGGGACACTGAAATATAGCAGAAAATAACGAAGAAAATGAAAGGCACCAAAAAAAGAACAAATATTTTTAAAAAAGCAATAGAAAAACAAATCAGGCAGAGAAGAAATATCTATAGATTAAAAGAGTTACTCAAAGAGAAAAACAAAAACACGGAAACAAGCTCCTCAAAAGCAAGCTCACTGCCCTTGTGTCAATTCTGCCTCAGAATGGACAGAGTGGAACTTCACGTGAGGCCTTCCAAAGCTGTCAGTCTGTTCAGCAGCAAATGACCTCAGAGCAGCTGTGGGATTCCAACCTTGAGGTTAGCAGCGCAACACATAGCTCCCTACACCACCAGACCTCTTAGAAAATAATAAAAGAGAACATTTAAAGCCATAATACCAATGAAAATAACATTCCAGAAATAGGCAACTCCTCCTCCTTCCCCCTGCCCTGCAAAGTATCCTTAATCTATATATCAGAAGGGCTTATCAAAACCCATCACAAATGCGCTGCCATCAATTAGATTCCAATGCACAGTACCCCTGCTGAATAGAGTCGACCTAGCCTTTGCATGTCTGAGGATGTGAAAGTAAGGAATCAGAAAGCCTCATCTTCCTCCCTCAGAACTGCGCCTGGTGTCGAACGGTGGATCTCTCCATTCACAGCTCAACTCACAACCTACTCCAGAATCAAGTTTTCTTAGAAGAGCTCACCAGGTATTTCAAAAAATTACGCCAAGATGAATCATTTACTTTTATAAAACTATGAGATTTTAAACAGAAAGCTCTTGAGCACCCCCAGATGAAATGAACAAATTTAGCCTCGCATCAGATTTTCGAAACCAACAAAGATGGCAAGAATGTAGCACGACTTACAAAAAGCCTAGAAAATGTAAACCATAAGCATAATTTCTTTCCAAGGCATCTTTCAGACTATAGAAAAATTTCAGCACAAAAGAACAAAAAAATATAAAATGATTTATTTAAAAAAAAGGAGGGGGGGAAAAAGAGGGGGAAAGAGGAGCTTATACCAAGAGCTCAAGTAGAAAATATTTGGAAATGTAGATGGCAACATGTACAAATATGCTTGATGCAAATGATATATGTAATGTTATAAGAGTTGTAAGAGCGGGCTGAGCCCCGGTGGCGTAGTGGTTGTGCGCGGGACTGCGGCCCACTGGGATGGAGGTTCAATTCCGGCTCCCAGGAGCAAAGGCTGGGCCTCCTACTCCTACCTCCTGAGGGCAGTGATGCCTAATAAAAAAAAAAAAAGAGTTGTAAGAGCTCCCAATAAAATCATTAATAAAAAATTTTTTTTAATAAGGACATAAGCTCTTCAAGTTCAAATTATTTCTGCTTTATGTTAAGACCATGTCTTTGCTTGCATTAGGCATTTTGAATGAAATTAAAAAAAACCTTAGCAATCATATGGATTTTAATATAACTAATAATACTCATATTGCAAGAATCTTCGATGACTGAGTTTGGTGGGAAGAGGCACATTTATTAGATGCACACCATTATAAAATTCCCTACTGTATTAGGCCAGGCTGACTAGAGAAACAAAGCCAGTGACACTCATACATGTGTAAGAAGAGCTTTAAATCAAGAAGAATTTATATACAAGCAAACATCCAGCTCAGTCCAGCCAGATCGAGCCCATAAGTCCAATACTGGTCCATAATTTCAATGCTAGTCAATAGTTCCATTTTCAAGCTCCTGCAGCCACATGCAATGATGCAGCATGCAGGAACGTCAACAACCAGTGGGTGCAAAGTCTTGTGGTCCCAGTGGAGGTGGACACATCTCCAAGGATTTAGTAGGTCTTTAGTGGCTAACTGGAATGAAGGTGAAGGCAGAGAGAGAGGGGCCATCCTCCAGGGAACCTTTGATCACGGTTGCACCTCCAAAGGAAGTCATCAAGCTGCATCTTGACTGACAGGTTGAACTCCACTTATATCTTTTTATGGTTGCCATGTTGACAGAAAAACCCTATCCCACCTACCAACTTGCAGCATGCATTAAAAGTGGGGTACTCATCTCCCACTATACCCTACCTGTCATGAGCTGAGCATTATCTGATCCAGAGAGTCATAAAATTGGACATGTACAGAAGCACTCTATTATTAAATGAAAGTGGTATATATGAGATTAGGCCTGAAGGTATAAGCAAGTTGCATGGAGAAGGACCCAAATGGCTCTGGAATTCACTCTTCTCACAGCACCATCTTTCTTCCCAGTCTCCAACTAAGGACTCAAGCACAGATCCTTATTAACTGTTTACTGAGGAACAGAAAACCCGACTTGGTTTACTGATGGTTCGGCATGATATTCAGTTACCACTTGAAATTGTACAGCTATGGATTATAGAGCTTTTGGGGGACTTCTCTGAAGGAGAGTAGAAAAGAGAAATCTTCCCAATTTAGAGTGGGATAGCTGGCTATTTAGTTTGCTCAGAAGTAGAAATGGTCAAATGTGTAACTGTATACTGAGTCATGGGCTGTGTCAAATGGCTTATGTGGATGATCAAGCAACTGGAAGGACTATTAGTGGGAAATTAATGACAAAGATATGTAGGAAAGAGGTAGGTGGGCAGACTTTTCTGAAGACCCCCAAAGTGAAAAGATTTTTCTCATGTGATGCTTACCAAAGTTTTATATCTGTAGAAGGGAATTTGAACAATCAAATGGGTCAATAACATGTTCTGTGGAAAGCAGTCATCCTCTTTCCCCAGCCACTCCTGTCCTTGCTGAATGGCTACATGAACAAATTGAATATGGTGATAAGGATGGAGTTTATGTGTAGGCTATGCAACATAGATTCCCATTCACCAAGGATGACTTGGGTATTACCACAGCTGATTGTCCAGTGTGCCAGCAGCAGAGACCAACACTGAGTCCAAGAGATATGATCATGTTGGGGGGGAAATCAATCAACAACTTAGCAGCAGATTGATTACATAGGACCAGTTTTCTCATGGAAAGAGCAGAGTCGTCCTTGCTAGGAAAAAAAATTACTTATTCTGAATACAGATTTATTTTCCCTGCAAGCAATACTTTTGCCAAAATTACCATTAATGGATTTTCAGATCTTAACCTCCAGCATGGTATCCCACACAATATCATTTGAGACCCAGGAACTCACTTCACAATAAATGAAGTGCAAAAATGGACCCATGCTTATGGAATCCATTGATTTTTCTCATGTTCTTTATCATTCTAAAGCACCCAATGAGAGAATGATGGGATAGACTTCTAAAGACAAAATTATAGCTCCAGCTTGGTGACAACACATGCAAGTTTTGGAATGGCACAACTCACCATTATGTCTACTGACCCACACACCATATTTTTGCTTCCTATCTCTACAACCCTCTGCTCATTGGCGTCTGGAGATTTTAGTTCTAAAGAGAAGACTACTTCCTCCTGGAGACACAACACTTATGCCATTGAACTGGAAGTTAAGAAAGATTCCTGGCTACATAGGACTTCTCAAGCCTCGGGACCAACAGGCAAGTTAGAATATTATTGTTTTGAGTGGTGTCATTTATCTCGTTTACCAAGTAAAATTGGATTGATATTATGTAATGGAGGTAAAGAAGAATATATCTGAACTTCAGGAGATTCCTTAGGTAATCTCTTAGTATTGCCATGTCCAGTGATGAAAGTCAATGGTAAAGTTTAGCACCCTGATTGTGACATGACTACTAATAACCCACACTTTTCATGAATGAAGATTTGGGTCACCCCACCCGGAAAAAGAACCATGACAAGCTAAGGTACTTGCTGATATCAATGCATAGATGAGTGAAATTGAAGAAGGTAGTTCTCCATGCCATCTAAAGCCACATGACTGGCTTCAGAAATAAAGACTATGATTATTATGAATAATTCCTATTTCTATGTATGCACCAAATATTTTTGCTTTGTTTTGTTTACTTATAACATGTAAGATGTAAATTGTGTTAATACATTTACTGTTGTATTCATATCAGTTGTATTTTGTTAAGCACAAATATGTGGGATACAGAAAGATTTCTCCACAAATATATGTCAAAGCTTGTCCCACAGATATATGCCTAACTTAGGATTCTGCTTGCAACACAAAGTGAATGGCTACACTTTGAGGTCAACATCAGCTGCTTATAGGTTTTCTCCCTGAGGGCATCAGCCATTAGAGCAATCAGACCCTATCATGTGTCACACGGATAAGGATCGTGAACTGGTTCCTGGAAGGAGAGCCCAAACACAAGATCAAGCCAACTCAAGGAGGATTAAGATTAGTCTGCCATCTTGAATCTAGAATCCACGCATCTTGTCACATGTGTGCCCCAAGTCACTCCCTTTCCTATTGTGTGTAAACCTCTGGCCTATTGTATGCCTATTGTACAGCCTCTTGCTATTTTGTATGTGGTTACCTGTAACCAGGGGAGTTTGCACAGTCCCATTTGTATACAAACTGTGATTAAACATATATTCTCTCTCTCTTTGTGTGTATCTGGCTGCTGAGATCATGGCCATCCTGGAGGTGAGCATTAGACCATAAAATGTGTCTGACCCCCTTATTTTATTCTCTCTCCTGTTTTATGACTTTACTGCAATCTTTATATATCAGAATTGTACAATTGCAACTATGAACCCATTGATTGTTAGAGGCTGGTTTACTCTAACACAAGTGAGAGGTAAATTGAGGCAGATTTCAGACAAAGAAGCAAAGGGTGGCTTTATTAATGGAAAAGATCTTTGGGGAGGACAGGGAGAGGAGAGAGGGGGGAAGAAATACCTTGAGTTTCCAGGCTGGTCCCACAAACACAAGTGTAGGTTTGGGGAGTCATGACTGGTGCTGGCATGGCACATATATGATTTGAGTTGAAGGCAGGTGGATTGTAAAGGGAAAGATAAGTTTCCAGTGGTGAGGTTGCTAGGAAGCAGTGCTAGAAGAACAAGATTGTGTCCCACCCAGGTAGGGGTCATCTTGTCCCTAGGAAACAATACTAGGGAGGTATTTTTCATGGGTGAGGTAAGTTTTGGGGGGTGCTGAAGGAAGGTCCAGGTACTATGAAGCTTAGCAGATCATCTGACTTCTTGAAAGGCTGGAACAGAGGGTGCCTGGCCCTGAACTCAGCCCAGACAACAAGTATGGTTTCATTATTGTCTTTATTTGGTGATTATGGTTGGTTAATGAGAGGTTCAGATGGCTGCAGAAAAAAGATAGAGCTCTGAAATGAAAAGGAAAAACATGCTTTATTTGGGTAGGGAAGAACTTTAGGAAAGGTAAGACACAGCAGAGAAAGGGACAGGAACATTTTGAGCTCCTAGATTTGTTCCAAGCCCAAGAGTTAAACCAGGAAAGACATGCCCATGGATTGGTGGGATATATATATATATATATATATATATATATATACACATATATACACACACATATAAAACACACATGTATGTGTATATATACATATATGTGTATATGTAGTTTGAGCTACAGGCATGAGGAATAATGAAAGAAAAGGAATGTTTCTTGTGATGCATTTGCAAGTTTCAGGTCGGGAGATGACCTGTTAGTAAATCATCTCTTTCTTTAAACTTGCTTCCCAGAATGTTAAAGGGGGAGCTCCATGCCCTGCCCAGGTAGAGGCTGTGCCCCACCTGGGGAGGTGAACTCTGTGAAATGCCAGAAGCAGGGGTCACAGAGTTTAGCTGAGTGTTTATTTCCTTCCTGTGAGACAGGTACAAAAGGGATGGAAGGGGCTGGCTGGCCCAGGGGGCTGTCTGGTCCGACCCTGGTCCAAACACTTAAGAGTTGGGTCCATGCACCAGTTGAAGAAGAACAGTCTGTGATGTTTATGGATTATGCCAACTAGATGCTCCTGCATGAGTATAGAATAGAAGCTTTATTTATCAATCAGGGTGCAGCCATATGATACCTCCTGATGATACAGTCTTTTGTATCAGAGAGAGATCAAGTAGAGTGAATTTCTCTTTGTCTCTTCATCTTCTGCTGGAGCTGAGTTCTGGGTCTGATTTCTCAATATCCTGTAATATCTCCTGTGGATCTCAGAAGTCATCAGCATACTACCATGGTGGGTTAATTAAACTGATCATGGATTCATTTACCGCCACATTCACTAGTCTGTGTGCCTCTACTTCTCTATCCTGTCTTCTATTTGTCAGCTTCCTCTAGGCAGGAAAATCCTGATTTGAAAGGGACTGGACCAGCATATCCCCCAGTGTGTAAGCCATTACCGATATAGACCTCTTTCCATATACAAGTACACACAGATGTTTTGGTCCTCTAAGGAACCCAACCTAACACAAAGAGTTTCATCTAAAGAAATGCTCATTGGGAAAGCTCCACACACAAAAAGATAACTTCTGAAAATGCCTTTTATTGTGTATTAACAATCCTTCCTCTCCTAAGATAGGGTGAAAACAGGTTAGAAATATAGAAATTACATAGTGTGGTAAAGTAAACCTGTAACCAAAAATTAGAGGACAAAGGAGAGCAAAATAGAAAATCTCAATATTTCAAAATCAATTTATTTGTGTTAAATTGTACTGGAAAAATAATAAAGGTAATAGAAAAATATTAAATAATTAAACAACTATTGGGATTTTTTTTTTTGGAATTTAAAGGTAAAAATATGAAAGCAATAAAACTAAATCCAGCCTTGCCTAAATGTCTATTTTTTAAGCAACAGAACTTAGAACAAAAGGTGCATAAAGAAATAAATGTAATGAATTGCACATAATTATGATAGAAGTGACACCAACCATACCTAACAATATATGTGGATGAACATTTGCCATGTGCTAAAAGAAAAAGAATCTAATTTTCAAATTGCTCTAAAAACAAAGCCTCAGCTCTATGCTCCTTATATGTATGAATGAAAAAGAAGAGAAGAAAACTAAAGATCTGCAATCAAATATACTAGGAAAATGGAATAATCAGAAAGTAGAGCAAAGTTTGCAATTCTTAAATCAAAGTAGAATTAAAGGTCCAAAGTATGAATGTAAAAATAAAAATAAAAACAGAAAGCTCCACTAATATTTCAATTCAAATGAAAGATATTTTGCTTAGTATTTATTCACAAGTAGTGCGGCAACTACTTTGAAAAATAAAAATGTAGCAGATGCAAAGTAAAGTAGCAACACACACTAATAAAAGGAGAGCTAAATGTAGGGCTTTCATTAGAAAACAAATCTATTGGACAAAATATATGTAAACAATTATAACAGTAAAAAGACAAACAGTAGAGCACTATTATAGATATTTATTAAACACTACACCTTGATAGCATTCATTTTAGTTCATTCATGGTATATTTTAAAAATGATTACACAAGGGGCATCCAAGTAGCACTAACAGATCATAGAATTTTTCTGCAAATATTTTAAAGCTCTTCATATATTAACATCACTTTCCTAGAACAGAACTAATCCAAACAATATGTTTATATTTCTGTGCAATACATTTATGATACCCAAAAAATAGGGGAACAAGAAAGCAGTAAACACAAATTTGAAGTAGAAATTTAGAAACCTCTATGAACCAACTCCGTCTCTCAGGTGGCATAAAGGATGATGCAGAGGTTGGCAACCACAAGGTCAGAATTTGAACACTCCAGTCCTGTGGCAGTCATGTGCTGATGTTAATTTTATGATTGAAATGTAGGGGTGGAGTCTAGCCTGTTAATCTGGAGATAGCCAATGAGGCCTCTATGTGGCCATGGTTTTCTCCTGAGACTTCTGAGAAATCTCACGATATTTCTCTCATGAAGCTGAGAAGCTATCTTCCCCAGTTATTGGGAGTTAGTCTTAGAGAGACGATGAATCACAGACCAGACAAGATGGCAGCATCCGAGAAGCTGGAGGAGCTGGCAGAAGACCACATGGCTTTACCCTGATGGAGCCAAACCTCTGAATCTGGGGCGGCCACATGAAAGCCTCTGCCAGCAATGGTTTGCTTCTGTTGTTCATGGACCCTGAACCCTGGAAGTGAGGAGCCATGTGAAGACTCCTGCCAGCACCAGGATTCTGCATCCACTGACCTGTGACTTTGTGAGTCAGAAGGAGACTTTATAGACTGATTTTGGGCATATGGGTTAATATCAGATTTATGATTTTGAACTGGACTGGCTCAATGTCCTGTTCGTCTTGTATATAAACCTTTTCCTTATATCTACATGCATGTCTATGAAATTTTTTCCTCTAGCCTACCCAGACGAACACCCCCCTCCCACCTCCCCCTCCCTCCTCCCCTCTGAAAACGGAGGTGTCTGCCTTATAAAGATTTACAACCTCAGAAGTCCCGGGGGTCATTCTCCTGTACCCCATAGGGTTCCACTCTGGGAGTGAGAATTGAGTTGGTGACAGTGAGCTTGTTTGTGTGTTTGCTTTTGGGATAAGAAAGGAGGCCAAGGAAGATATTAAATAGAGTAAGGTGAAATCATTGAATGAAGTGGTCAGTGGGAACGTCCTTACCCTAACACTTTTATCAGTGAAAGTAAAGAAATGTAAAAACCATGACTTCAATTCTCAGCTCTTAAAGACACAAAGAGAATAACCAACTGGAGGAAAGAGCACACAAGGACATAATAATGCAAATTAAAGTAGGCCTTAAAAGGAAGAACCTGGGAAAATAATGCATCTATATAATTTTTAAGACCTTAGTTTAAAATTTTTATTTAGCCTACACAAAACTGATAAATCCCTAGCTAACAACATCAAAGAATCAAAGAGAAAAGGGCAATAATAAAAAATAAATGACAACAGTGATATAAAAAGAAAATAATCTTAAAAAAAATCATGAGACTACTTTGCAAATCTCGGTGCAAGTAGATACAGAAATAAAGATGAAATAAAGTAACAAACTTATCCCATAAGAGCGAGAAGCTTAAATAGGTCAATTGCCAAAAAAAAAAAAAAAAGTAGGTCTACATTACATAACAATCCTACCATGAAACACCAGTTTCAGATGTTTTTATACAGAAAATGAATTCTTCCAGATTATTGGTAGGATATAGTAGGATATAGGTAGGAAAATGTAGGATATAGTCTTATTTCTTTTTATGAACTGGATATAAATGACATTTAAACCAGAAAAACACAATAATAGAAAGAATGCAACAGATCAGTAGTGTCTAAATATTAGTGTAAAAATTCAAAATCAAGTATTGGTAGACAGAATTGGTAGACAGTACATTACGAAAAAATATACTATCAAAAATAATATTTATTTCACAAACATCAGGTTAGCACAATATAAAGAATCACTAAGATCATATTTTAAATGTTAAGAAAAGATAATTGAGAGATATCCTCTCAGCATTATAAAATGATTCTAGGAAAATATTTTAATTAATGAAGAAACAATAGAGATTTTATACTAAAATCAGACAAAAAAGCCAAAATATTCATTTTCTTCACTTCATTTTGGCATTGTTCAGAAGACATTAGCTAATTTGAAACAGAAAATGATTATCAGCATAAAGTAAGTAAAGAAGCAAACTATGTTATTTGCAAATGAAATGGTAATGTATCTGGAAACTCAATGATAAAACTAATTCAAACTAAAAAAATCAGTAAAGTAAGAGATAAAATTAACATGCAAATTTAATAGCCTTTATATACAAAACAATAGAGTATAATGATACACAAACAACAGAGAATATAATAATAATTTACATTAGCAACAAAAAGAAAAACTTTCTAAAAATGCCAGCATGTCATTAAAGTACACTTGACAAATGAAAAACATGGCTTATTCTCTGGATAAAGTAATTCAATATTGTAAAAGTTTCGATTGTCCCTGGGTTAATTCTGAAATTCAATGTATTGCCCACAAATTTAAAAACAAGTGTTTCATGACGCTCCTCCCCACGTTTCAGTTTGTTGCACTTTGGCTATGATTCTGGGTGGCCTGCCAGCAGTATTTCAAATTCATCAGGGTCACGCATGGTGGGTTTCAGTAGTTCCCGTGTTCAACAGGCTAGACAGAAAGACCTGATCATCGACTTTTTAAAAAATCAAACAATGAAAACTTTATGTATCACAACACAATAGTGTCTGTTTCTCTTGCTCACGCCGTGCCAACAGGAAGGACCAGTCTGTGGAGAAGGCCCTCAGGGAGGTGGCCCATACTGTCTCTTCACAGATGGCCCTGACCACGCTGGTGATTGTGGGGATCACACTCACAAACTCACTGCCATCGAATGGAGTCTAAATTACAGGGACCCGATAGGATCGCGGAGAACTGTCCCCGTGGGTGTCTGAGATGGTAACTCTTTATGGAAATAAAAAGGCTTTTCTTTTTCCCAGGGAGTGGCTGGAGATTTCAAAGGCTGACCTGCTTAGCAGCACAAAACTTAACCACCGTGCTACCACAATGCCTCGCCGAGGACACAGGACTAGGTAACGTTTTGTCCTGTTAGACACCAGGAGTTGGTTTCAGCCCGATGGCACCATTTTGTGAAGCTAAGCAAGGAAACATTTAAAGTTCATGTAGAAGAGAAATATGCAAACATAATTAGGAAAATGGCAAAAATATTAGTGGGTGGCAAATTAGCATGAACCAAGGCACTGTCTAGTTGAAAGTCATACTAGGAGAAAGATGACATTTTCTCCTCCTGTAAAGATTTAGTCTTCAAGACGCACGGGCCAGTTACACTCGATTCTCTAGAGTAGCAGAGAGAATTGACTTGAAGCCAGTGACTTTGTTTTTTTCTGGTTTGGCAGTGGATGTATAGACAGATAACATAGAAAAAGAAAAGGAAGTGAATAATCAATTGAAATATATATAAAGATAAATGACAGGATGGTCTTTGTAGTCACTGAGGTAAAGGCAAAAAAAAATTTTTAGGAAACATTTTAATAGAAGATACTGAGACAAAAAGTAAACATTTGGGGCAAGGTAGTTCTAGTTCTCACACCATATACAAGAATAAATTCTAAAAAATTAGTAACTTAAACATAATACATGAAATCATATAAGTAATAGTAGAACATGAATGAATTTCTGTTCAATTTAGGGTATGAGCAAACAGTGGTATTAAAAGGAAAAAAAAGATAAATTTAACTAAAATGAAATGATTCCATGCAAAAATCAGCATTATCAAAATCAAAAAACAACGACAAGCTATGAAAAAATATTCCTAACTCATACTAAAGGACTGATATTCCTGATATCCAAAGAGGTCTTATAAAGAACACTGTATGATTTTGCTGATCCTTAGAATATTAATCAAAAGGGGCGAAAACTAGAGGAAGATTTCAAATACTACACACTGAAGATGTTCTGAAGGCATGGAGGTGAAAAGAACCACTGATACTAGTGTTTCAGATACTCTTTACACCTTAAGCCAAATGTACCCTGTGTCCTCATGACATCAAACAGCAGCTTAATTTCACTAGTAAAAAAATGGATATTATATAATTTTAAGAACCATGAATATGCAATCAAAGTGAAACAACAAATTAAAATATAGAAGTGATAGGGGACAGCGAGTTTATGTTAATGGGAGAGAAAAAATTCATAATGAAGACTGAGAACAGTGACACAGCTCAAAGAACGGTACCAATGTCACGGAGTTGAGCATGTAAAACTACTGAATTGGCATACGTTTTGCTGTGTATAATACCAAAAAGATTTTTTTTTCCAAAAAGATTTTTTTATAATAATAAAAACAAAGGTATCAACAACCATAGTTTCAATTGTTTCATCAACAGAATGTCTTAAAAATTAACACATGAAACAGGTCATTCAATTTATGAGAATAGTCCTTAAGCATATCTTTTTTGTGTGTGTGTGGCGTCACTGCCCTGGTGGAAGTTGGAAGCCCAGTCTTGTTCTTGGAGAGCTGCTGCTGGATTTGAACTGTCAACCCTATGGGCTGCAGTCCCGCACACAACCACTATGCCACCAGGGTAATCAATTATTTGTGATTAGAAAATGAAAATTAGTACAGCACTGAGATACCATTTCTCATCTATCAGGAATTTTTTTCTTCTTTGTTTTGCAGGCACACTCTGTTGGAGAGACAGTGGGGCTATAGAAACTCATGTATCGGTAATAGGAATGCAAAATGATATGCATTTTCCATAAAATAATTTGACAGTATCTACAAAAAATTACAAATAATTTGATTTTATTGCCCAGCAACTTCACTTATAAAAATATACACCAAACATATATGCACAACTCAAGACATTAGAAAATATAAATGCATAAATATATTTAATGCATTTGTATTACTCAAAAATATAAATTATATTGCATTACTGAAAACTATTAAAACAATCCAAATTTCCAGAATAAACAGATCAATTAAATAAAGCATAATATGACCACAAAATGGAATAGTATACAGTTGTAAAAAAGAATGAGATAGATATTTGCAAATAAAATAAAGTCCGGTTAAAAATTAAATATAAAATGAAAAAATATCGATGCCATGGGAATCATCCTTTTAGAAAGAAGGATATAAAATAAAAAGAGATTTTTTGTGTGCATAAGCTAATTTTAGAATGGAAGGAATCAAAGTTAGTGAGCTAGTGAGCTGTAAGGTGGTTGTGGTATTATGGAAAGAGGTACAGATTGTGCATGGGACTGTGGCCCACTAGGATGGAGGTTCGATTCCAGCTCCACAGAGCAAAGACTGGGCCTCCTACTCCCACCACCTGAGGGCAGTGATCCCTCCCCCCCAAAAAAAAGAGGTAGAAAAAAGAAAAGGCTAATCTAATGAGTAGAGAGTGAGAGATGTGGGACTATGTTTTTTGCATAACTTTGATTCTTATCACTATATTAATAGCTTATATGATCTTAAAATATTAAAAAATAACTAAAATAAGCCAAGGTATGGGCTTAAGCAATGAAGTATTAAACTGCAATACTGCAAAGAAACGTAGATACGTAGCAAATGAGTAACAGTGAAAATGAAAGGATGGGGGAAAAATACGAATCTAATGAACTTTGGAAAATATTATCTCAACTAGAGTCTATAAGCTAGAAACAATTTGTTTTTTTAAAAAGAAAAAGAATTGACCTTCGGGTATCCAAGTTGAACTGCTAACCTCAAGATCAACATTTCGATACCACCAGCTTCCCTGCAGGAGAAAGAAAAGGCGTTCTACTCCCCTATACCATCTCAGACCCCAAAGCGGCAGTTCTCATCTGTGCTATGGGTTGGATGTGGGTAGGAATTGATTTGATGGCAGGGATTGTGAGTGAATAAAAGTATTTCTCAGAGAATTATGATTTGGCTATTCTGAAACTCTTTAGGGTGTATATTGGAACTAAAAAAAATAAGGGATATATATATATATATGAAAATATATTTCACATAATGACAGCTGGGTTTCTCACAGAGGAATACTTCATAAATAAAAAGAGGAGGAACACAAAGATGAATTCCATGGGTTAGGTTGAAATCGATATAAACCCAGTTTCAGAGATGATACTTTAGACAAATGTATAGACATGAATTAACATCCTTAAGCATATTCCCTAGTTTTAGTCACTGAGAGATCTGAAAAACAAAAATATCCAGCTACAATGTGCTCAGCTTGTGCTGAAATCTTGATTTATGAACACCATTGACCAGTGAAAGAATTGAAAGAATTGAGACTTAAGAATTCTTAGAGAAAGAATTGGTTCTAAAATGAAGAGTGAAAAATACAGTATCTCTGAAACTTATAGAATCAAAAAGTATAAAAATGTTACAGAGAGAGAGAGAGAGAGAGAGAGAGAGAGAGAATCCTCACAAAGGAATAAATGCCAAACACTAATCAGAACAAGTGACCAAAGGTCTCATCAGTAATACAAAATGATGTCATAAAAACTTTGATATGGGGCTGAGCCCGGGTGGTCTAAGTGGTTGAGTGCAGGACTGCAGCCGGTGGGCTTGGTGGTTAAAATCTAGTGGCGGCTCTCAGGAGCGGCACTGGGTAGCCCCCACGACCATCAGAGGGCAATGATGCCAAAAACAAAAACAAAAACAGAAAAAAAAACAAGAAAACAAAACTTTGATATGATGCACTGACAGAAACCTGGTAGCATGTGTTAATACATTAGGCTGCAATCTGAAAAATCAGCAGTTCAAAACCATGAGCTTAATCCCTGAAGATCTTCAATGATATTGATTCACATGATGTAACAATGGACTCAAACCTGACAGTGTTTCTATCTGTTGTACATATAATTGCTAAGCACAGGCACTACATTTAGGGAACCTATGAACAACAGCCAGAATTAACAAGTGTGTCTTGGAAGAAGCATAGCCAGTATGATTCTTAAAAGTGAAAACAATGAGGCTTTGTCTCACATTGGCTTTGGCATGTTATGAAGAAGGACAAATCTGTAAGGACAGCATATTGGTAAAGTAGACTGAAAATCAAAACAAAAAGGAACTCACAGTCATGCAGTCAATTCTCACTCATCGTGACCCTATTGGATATGGCAGGATTATCCTTGTAGATTTTCAAGGCTGCAAATCGTAATGGGGGCAGAAAGCTTCATCTTTCTTCATCAGAACCTCTAATGGTTTCAAATTGCTTAACTTGTAGTTAGCATCCCAACTCACAGCCTGCTGCACCACAAAGGTTCCTTAATAAATCAGTAAAGAAGAGAAAGGTCTTTATGAGACAGATTCATTAAACGAGTGCAGCAATGGGTAAACATGACAAACTTGTCATCTTAGCAGTATTTGTTCTGCTGTACATCGAATAGCTATGAAGTGGAGTCTATTTTAGGATCCCTAAAAATAGCATAATCATATGACTATGTTCCACACAGTGGAATTGTTATCTGAAATTCTGTATGTTAACTTTAGGCAATCTTCAATAGGAAACATCACATGGGCTTTTATAGCCTCTCCTGGTCTTCTTCCAGCCTGTTGCCAAGAACACAGATGTTCCTGGTAGAAAGGTAGAAAGAAGGATCAAGAACATATATGCATACATATGTACTCATATACATATATATGTATTCATATACATATATATGAATCTTGACTTGGATGGGAAACATAAATAAGCAAATGTATTTCAAGATCTTGTCTTATGCCTCATTCTCTAGAGAAGCTAAACTAGTGAGACATGTAGTGATGTATGCATCAAAGCTCACGGCCAAGAGTCGATGCCAATGCACAGGGACCCTATAGGACTAAGTAGAGGTACCCCTGTGAGTTTCTGAAACTGTAACTCTTTTCCCCCCTAAGTATATCAGCATGTAATTCATATATTACAAAACTCAATAGTTCATTCACATCAAGGAGAGTTGTACAATCATTTTAGATCACTTTCTTGAACTTTGTAGTCATTGTCTTTAGCTCCACATCTCCCCCCAATATAACCTACCATACCCACAAGGAACCATTCACCGAGGTACTGTCCCATAGATTTCCTTCAGTTCATTAATTTGTTAGCAAATATCCTCTGTCAAACCTATAAATGTTCAGGGATATACTACTAATTTCCTCCTCATACTTGGTCAGCCTTCATGTCAACCTAAGTAACTACACAAAGATAGCTACTATTGTATGATTATGTGTATTACAACATTTGACTCTGCTGTTTTTAGCTCTTGCAAATTTCTTGGTGTCTTCCCATGCCTCCATAAAGTTTTCCTAATCTCTCACTTATTTTTGAATACCTTCACCCATGTCAAAACTTGTCTACTCTTGAGTCCAAGAAATACACCCCTCACACCCTCCTTTCCCTTTCTGGTATTAGGAATTATAGAATGTTCCTTTATTGTGAAACTTTTTCTTGAATTTTTGATAGTGATGGAATATATTACTTGTACTTTTGTGACTTACTAATTTGGTTCAGCATAATATCATTTATGATAAGTCATGTCATCATGTGTTTTGCAGATTAATGACTGTTTAACATTGTGTCACATTCCATTGTATGTGCCAAAATTTACTTATCCACCCTCTCACTGATGGACATTGTGTTAGTCCGGGTAGACTAGAGCAACAAATCCATAGACACACACATGGATATAAGAGTACAGTTTACATATATAAGAGGAATAGAACATTAAGAAAGCATCCCAACCCAGTGCAGGACAAAGTCCTAAGTCCAATATTAGCCCATTTGCTCGATACCAGTCTATAATGTCTCTTTCCAACTCACAAAGTCATAGGCTGGTGGGTGCAGAGTCCCAGCGCTGGCAGGGGTCCCCTCATGGGTCCTCATTTCTAGGGTTATGGGTCCATCAACAGCATCCAGTGGTGGTAGAAGCAACTCAGTGCTGACAGGTGTCTCCAGATGGCCTCTCCAATTTCAGAGGTCTGGTTCCATCAGGGCAGGGCCATGTGACTTCTCCTCCAGCTTCGCAGATGCTGTCATTTTGTCTTATCCATAGTTTATTGTCTCTGAGACAAACTCCCAACAACTGGGGAAGATAGCTTCTCATCTCTATGAGGGAAATATCATGAGATTTCCCAGAAGTCTCAGGAGAAAGCCATGCCCACATGGAGGCCTCATTGGCTACTCAATGGCTGTCTCCTGATTAAGAGGCTACACTCCACCCCTACATCTCAATCATGAGATTAACATAAGCACATGACTGCCACTGACCTTTAGGTTCTTTCCACCTTTTTCAATCGCAAATTGTGCTGTGAACATGGATATGCATCTACATGCTTGTGTCATGGGTCTTACTTCTTTGCAATATATATCAAGTACAAGAATGAACGTGCCATGTGCTATTTCTTTTCCTAAATGTTTCAGAAAATGCCATTCCACTTAGCACACTGGTTGAATCATTTTACAGTCTGACCTGTGGTGTACAAGGGCTTCAGTCCCTCTACACCTGCATCAGCATTGATTTATTTTGCTATGAATGCTGGATGAGCAGTCTCTGGAATGGTTAATGATCATAAGAAAGCTTGCTTAAGCTTTATCTGACCAAATGCCCTCTGGGGTGAAATGTCTCTTCATGTTCTCTACGTACTTTTAAGTTGCATATTTTGGTCTTTTTCTCATTAGATTAATGAAATTTTCAAAACATTTGAGAGTTTAGTTTCTTGTCTAATATGCCATTCCTTGATTCCTGTTCCCCCCTCCCCAGTTGTAGATTTTCTTTCCATTCTTTTTGTGGGATCTTCTGATACACATAAATGTCTAATTTTTGGAGATCCTACTCATTTAGTTTAACTTTTTTGCTTGTGTTTTGTATGCTTTATAGTGTGTTTATCTCATGTTATAGATCTCTTAAGGCTGTCCTTATTTTTCCATTGATTACAGAACCCGGCTTTATGTTCAGGTCTTTGATTCACTTGAGTTCGTTTTTTGGTTTTGTACATGGTGTAAGTTGGAAGCCATGTTTCTTTTTTCTGCAAAATGCAAATAGAATTTCTTCAGCATCACTTGTTACCAAATAAAACTATTCTTGTCCTACTTAATACGTTTTGACTTTTGTCAAAGTTCTTTCTTATGCATGTATGCTTGTCACTTGACTTTTCTGTCTAGTCAACCAGCCTACTAGGGGAACCAATAGCATAATTTACAACTCAATGTAGTGAAATGCAAAATCTGCAGAACTGGACCAACAGGTAATATCATGGTAAACTGAGGAAAGATGGAAATTGTTGTGTTTTTTTGTCTTTTTAATCATAATCAATGCTCACGGATGTGGCAATCAAGAGATCAAATGACATACTTCTTTCAAAAAATATACTGCACAAGACCTCTTTAAAGTATTGGAGAATAATGATGTTACTTTGAAAACTAAGGTATGCCTGATCCAAAACATGGTATTTTCAAATGCCTCATATGCATGTGAAATTTGCACACAATGAATAATAAAGACTAAAGGTGAATCTATGAATATAAATTATGGTGTTGTAGAACAATATTGAAAATACCAAGGGGAGCTAAAAGAACAAACAAATCTGTGGGAGATGTACAGCCAGAAAGACTTTGTATCAAGTATTTCGCACATGTTTTCAAGAGACCAGTTTCTAGAGAAGGACATTGGACAGTGAAAAGGAAGAAGACCTTCAAAAAGAGGATTGTCACAGTGGCTTCAACAATAGACTTGAATATCACAATTTTGAGCAGTTTGCAGGCAGAGACTGTGTTTCATTCTGTGATACAGAGATTCTGGCTATACATTGGAACCCACTGGAGGATATCTAATAGGAAGAACATATAAGATTATACCATCTGCATACAGAGTTTTTCATGTGCATGTATCCAATTTGGCCACTTTCAATTTCTCTTTATTATCTGGAAGCTCTGACTTGGACTCCCGCACAACTCTGGTTAAAAGTAGTCACATTGGGCCTCCTTGTCTTCTTCCTATTCACAGGGGGTATGCTGTGGGTTTCCTCTTCCATTACAGTAATTTTTGCTGGTGGCTTTGTATATGAGTATATGTATTTTTAAAAGTTGAACTCCCCTTCTATTTGATTTTGGTAAGTGATTTTTTTTTAACCAGAAATGGATGCTAGAATTTTTCAACTGCCCTTTAGACATCAATTAAAATGTTCCCTTGCTTCTCTTTAGATTTTTTATTAATATAAATGATTACATTGATCATTTTTCTAATATTAAACAACCCTTATATTTTGGCAAGTGTTTAAAACTATTTATCTATGACCAAGTGATACAGAAAGTGACCAAGTGATACTGACAAGTCAGTAGTCAATCCATTTCTGTATCCTTTCCTCTGAAGCTCGGGACTCTGTGCTCCAAGACAACCATCATATCTGTTTGATGTAGTCTATTGCATCTTTGTTGTTGGTAATCTTAGTAGTTTACCAGCATCGTTCATCTTCTTGCCGGAAATGAGGGTGGTAAATCTTTAAAGGGACACAGCTGCTAATGGATTCAAACTGCTGACCTGATGGTTAGTAGCTCAACATGTAACCACCTGTACCCCTAGGCCTCCTTTGCATGCATTCCATAGAAATGCTCTAATTGCAAACTTGGAGTCAAACTTCCTCACTCCTCATTGCATTGCCTCAACCTTGTGTTAGTGAGCCTGATGCTGCTTCTGCTGTTCTTTTCTCCGTCCCTTCAGTTTGAAACGAGCCATTCTGAGTTCTGCTCTTTGCCCAAATAAACGTTCCTTTTTCCTCCTCAGCTTAGCAATTTCCCAGATATTCTTACAGCTATGATTTGATCTGTCTTCATTATGAATTTTCTGGCTCTCTAGGACAACTATCTTGGGTAGAACTGAACACAAGGCGTTGATGTACGAGAGCAGGCTAGCTTTCTTCAGCTTGTCCCTAACATTGTCCCTGGAATAAGTTTTAATAGAAAAAATTCAATTTTTCATTATATTTTTAACACATTTCCCCCTAGGAAAGATGGAAGAACAGAGGAAGAAAATTTATTTCTGAGTAAAAGGAGTCTATGGTATATAGACACATGAGCAATATTAAAATGGAAAACCGATATTTCAAAAACCTCTTGCCTCTGACACTACGCTCCAGTCAAACACTTTTGAATGGTGAAGCTTTATTTCTCCTGCAATGCAGAATTGACCTTCTCTGGAAACTGAGATGCTCCTAAACTTCCCATATAAATGTCTCTATTATTTTCAGTAACATCAATGGACAATAAAAAGGTATGCCCTTAGCTCAGTCCCAGAACAGAGTGTCCATTATCATTAATGATGATCATAACCTGAGAAAGGAGTCAATTAACCTCTTAGCATATGCCCTCAAGCTACATAATCAGGCCTCCCTGGGGATTTAGAATGTATTTGATAGGACAGGATTAATTCAGCATAAAAATCTTCTCTGGCCTATTTGAACTTTAAGTAGAATACAAAATGACCTACTTTGACAATATATTTAACTTTTCTCGGTTACTATTTTTTCCCATCTCTTTGTGCATTATCTTGCCAAAGTACTTATGTGAAAAGATTCTTACAGTCTTACTTCATACCTATTGCTAAATAAAAAATAAATGTATTTTTTTTCTTTCTACACCATGCTGTGGTCAGGGAAAAGCCATGGGAGGAAGTCAATAGGAAATGAGTATTAGCAAGAGATGTCAAGTAACTCTGAAATGGAGGGTTTGCAAAGAAAATATTCAAAAATTCCATTTGGAATGGAGTTCTAATTCAAGAGTGGATCAGGATACTAAAAAAGAAGAAAGAACATATAAAGAGTAAATAAAACATAAAATGTAAGATCAATACTTTCCCCAAAAGCAAGATAAATTCACAAAAGAAAGTATAGTTATTTCACTTAACAGCCTAACAAAGATTAAATATGTTATTCCTTAAACTTTCACATCAGAAATAATTTATGTAAATGAGAAGATAAAAAATGGTACCAAAACTCTAATACTGAGATTTATGTTGTTCTATCTCATACTCACAATCATGATCAAGCCCTTCATTTTGATCATTTTTTCATGTATCATTATGCTTATTCTTAACAAAATGATGTACTTTTTGAAAGAGAAGTCACCCATAACCTGTTTCATTTTTGTTTTCTTTCACAAACCTTCCCAGGAAAAACCTAGGTAAGACAAAAGATACCAGGAATGTATAATGATAATGTTGATTTTATGGAAAGAACTGACATTTTTCCTCTTATACCATGCAAAAGGTACTTATAGGCACAAGAATAGAGATGATCATATGGGAAGAGATTGTAGAGTACAAAGAAGACCTAAGGCCTTGGATATCTTCAACACTTAGCAATTAGGTACTAAAGCAGCAGTTCTCAACCTTCCTAATGTCGCAACACTTTAGTACCGTACGTCATGTTGTGGTGACCCTTAACCATAAAATTGTTTTCGTTGCTACTTTATAGCTGTAATGTTGTTACTGTTATGAGTCATAATGTAAATATCTGATATGCAGGATGTATTTCCATTGTTACAAATTGAATATAGTTATAACAAAAACACCATGCAGTGAGTGAAAACAAAAACAAAAACACCATGCAATTATATATTGGGAAATATATATTTCTTATGACAAATAAGTGAAATTTTGTCTTGAAGCATGGTGTAGCATGGATAACAGTCTTCATGATGGGTACTCCTCTTTCTGCATATGGACAGACCTGCCTGAAAACGGATAGAGGAGCAGGGTCTTGTTCTTAAGAACACTGGAAACATGTGTTGCCCGATGGTCTTAGGCGACTCTTGTGAAAGGGTCATTCAACCCCAAAGTTGTCACAACCCACAGGTTGAGAACTGTTGTACTAGAGCATCATATTAACCGAACTGAATTTGTGAGTCAATTCAGAGAATGCGGAAAGAAAAAAAGCTAGCCGATTCATTAAATTAAAACTAAACGATTTAAACAAAAAGACTTGCTTGTGTCAAATGACTGAGAGTAAGTAAATGTGATTTTCCCCTTAAAAAGAGAAATTCAACCCATGCTTCTATGTAGGTTGCATTAGCTCTCTAGTGCTCTCACTGCCATGAAGTCAAGACTAACTCAGTGTGACCACCTGTGGGTTTCCAAGACTGTCTCATATGGAGCCGCTGGTGGTTTTCAACTGCTAACCCAACATGTGACCACTACACCACCAGGGCTCCAATAAGCAAAAATGCAGCTGGGTAGCTTTAACAAACAGAAATTCACTCTCACAGTTTAAGAGACAATAAGGATAATTCCAAGTGTTGACTTAGGGAAAGGTCTATTCTGTTGGCTCACAATTTAAGAGAAAAGTTCTTACATTTTTTCATTATCTGTGGGTCCCAGATTCCTCCCCACGTATCTTAACAACAATGTTCCCCTGGTCTAGGAGGCTCCCAGTGCAGGGATTTAGGGATAAGGAATGTACTTCACTCCTGGTTCCTGATTTTGGTGGTTGTAGGTCTCTTTGATCTCTGCTCCCTTGTTGTGATGGGTAGGTTTGTTATGCCAACATGACCACAAAAGATTGATGGGTCTGTTGTGACAGCACGGCCAATGAACACATGGGATGAATTGTAGGGCAGAGATAGGAAGGGCTCAGTGAGTCCTGCCCTCTCTCTTGCTTCTGGATCTTCAGACCAGTGAGCTGCCTTGCTTGTCCTGTGCCTCGACTTCAGAGCTGTGAGTTGACGTTCCGTCAAGCCCTACTACGCCACGCTCCTGGGATATACATCTCTTGAGCTGGGGACTGTTGGACTCTGTTATCTGGCTGACTGTTGGTGACCTGCTCTGCTGTTTGCTGCCTGTGACCAGGTAGCCTGAATTGCTCTACAGAGGATTACTCAGCGGCCCTCAAGACTTGAAGGCCTGCCAGTCTTCTAGCTGTCTCATGCAAGTGAGTTGCACCGAGCAATTTGTACTGCTTTATAGATAGTTGACTGTTTCTTTCTTATCCTGTATACCTTTCTCTATATATAAATATATAAAAAGAATTACTAGTGTCTTGATTTTATTTCTCTAAGAGAACCCTGCCTGACACACTTGTTTAATCTCTTTGATATCTCAAAAAATATAGGTTACATGGTTATATTCCTTGAGTGGTGCAACCATTCTCCATCTTCTTTGCTTATTCTGACTTGCTTCTCATTACCAAGTACTCACTGTTTCCTAAGGATACTATCTTCTCTTCCAAGTGGCTATTGTGAGTGCCATGCCATAGATACAATTCTTACAAAAGCATATTGCTTAAGACAGACATTTCTACTATTTAGACTAAACTAAATTATTCACAGATGAGAGGGAAGCATAAATTGGGAACATGAAGTAGCGAATATGTTTGCTTATTGCTGCCTTCTATAGTTTTAGTCAGAGAACAGGAGGCAAGGATCGGTTTATCTCAGGCAAAGAGACAAGCCAGCCTTTGCTTCATCAGCTCCCGAGGCTGAACTGTCATCATTCTCTCACAGGCCATGGACCATGGAAGGTGGTTTTCCTGTCCCGGCTGTCTAAGAAGCAAACAACTTTTCCAACACCTTCTTTTGTTGCTTCCCAGTAGCTTTACCAAGCATGATATCTGTCTACAGGGACTAGAGTCTCCTGACAACATAGCCAAAGTACTTTAGAAAAAAATCTCACCAATCTTGCCTTTAAGAAGAATTTTTGTTGTGCTTCCTCCAAGACAGATTTGTTGCTTCTATTGCATATTATGGTACTTTTTTTTTAATTTAAAAAACTTTTATTTTTTTGGTACTTTCAATATTCTTCTCCAGCTCCATAATTCAAATGCATCAACTTTCATCCGTCTTCCGTGCTCAATGTCCAAATTTTTATGCATGTGAGGCTGTTGAAAATATCATGGCTTAGGTGAGTCACTCTGTTTTCAAAGTAACATCTTGGCTTTTCAATACTTTGAAGAGGCATTGTGCAGCCATTGTAATGCAATGCAATTGACTGTCCATTGTGGAACCAAGCAAGAGGAAATCTGTGACAACTTCAATCTTTTCTCCATTTACCACCAATGAATCTACCCCTCCAGTTGTGAACATTTGGGTTTTCTTTACACTGACTTGTAATCCATACTGAAGGCTACAATTCTTGATCTTCATCAACAAGTGCTTCCTTCAAGTCCTCCTCACTTTCAGCAAACAAGGTTGGGTTGTATGCATGTGTCCTGCTCTCCTGCAATCCTCAAACCACTTTCTATCCATAAGTTCAGCTTCCGTGATTATTTGCTCAGCATACATTTCTGTCATAATCTCCAATACAAATAGTTAAGAAACAGCAGTTTGGAATCCAGCTGACCTTTTATTTCTTGAGATAAATTGATTATCTCATTATTTCTGGATTATCTCATATTATAAAAACTGCACAACAGCATTTACCTCCAGGTAATACATGATGTGTAACTACAATGTGCATAAAATATCTATATCTATATCTATATATATATATATTTAAATTTCATATGAATGAAGTGTGTAGAAGACTTCAAAGGTATGTGCCAAAATTACTGAACTCAGGACAAGAAACTACAACCAGACTATCCTTGGTTTTCCTGTGAGAAAAATAAGTACTCAGTTCTCAAGGATGTTCATTTGGAAAAATTATGGCTGGCTAATACTATTTATTTAAGAGCAAAAAAAAGTGTTGATAATGGTACAACACCATTTTATTGACTAATAAGCTGTCTAAATCTACTATTTTTAATCACTTCTTACAACAAATAATTTAGACTTGCTTTTTGAAATTTAAGTTATAGATATGTATTTTAAATTTCACATAATATTTGCAATGTATGTGTAATCTCTTTTTCCAATTGAATAACTTTCACTATAGAAACCATTAGCTAGAAGATTTGCACACAAAGTGAGACTTTCCTCTGTATAATTCTCCAGAATGAGTTCATTTTGTAAGTCCCTGAGCACATATGCTAATGAAAATAGTCCATGAAGTATACAGAGTTCTTGTGCAGTTGAAACTTTCCAAACTGTACTCTTTAGCCACAAGTTAGTTTTGTGCAATAAACAGGTAAAGGTTTCATGCCCATATTAAAAACTTTGCTCACTTTTCCAATATGATTGCTGAAGACAAATGGGTGCATAACCAAAAGTGGGGAATAAAGCTGATGGTGCCAGCTATCAAAATATATAGTGTCTGGATCTTAAAGGGTTGAAGGTACACAAGTGGCCATCTAGCTTAGAAGCAATAAAACCCACATGGAAGAAGCACACCAGCCTGTATGATCATGAGGTGCCAAAAGGATCAGGTATCAGGCATCAAAGAACAAAAAATCAAATCACCGTGAATGAGAGAGAAAGCAGATTGGGGAACCAAGACCCATCTATAGATAAGTGGACGTTGCCTTACTGAAAGGTTGCAGGAAGAAGATGAGAAAGTCAGGGTGTAGTATAGCAACGATGAAGCATACCACTTTCCTCTAGTTCCTAAATGCTTCCTCTCCCCACTACCATGATCACTATTCTACCTTACAAATCCAGCTAGACCAGAGGATGTACACCAGTCAGGTAAGAACTGGAAACACAGGGAATCCAGGACAGATGACCCTTTAGGACCAGTGGTGAGAGTGACAATACCGAGAGGGTGCATGGAAGGTGAGGGAGAAAAGGGGAACAGATTACAAGGATTTACATTTAGCCTCCTCCCTGGGGGATGAACAGCTGAAAAGTGGGTGAAGGGAGATGTCAGACAGTGTAAGATATGACAAAATAATAATAATAATAATTTATAAATTATCAAGGGAGGGGGTATGAGGAAGAAGAGGAAAAATGAGAAGCTGATATTAAGAACTCAATTAGAAAGAATATTTTGAGAATGATGATGACAACAAATGTACAAATGTGCTTGAAACAATGAATGGATGTATGGATTATGATGAGTTGTATGAGCCCTAATTTTTTAAAAAAAGAAAAAATAGTAATTTTTTAAAAAGTGCTCTGTGAAGGCCTAAGTTTCAATTACTTTGACAAGCAGGGGACAACTATGTCTTCTTCTCTGAGAAGAAAGAACTTCTGAGATGAGCAAATCCTATTTTCATAGGTTAGAAAAATAGGAGACCTCTTACTAGAGACATTTGTCAATATTTGCTCATATTCTTGTTTTGTCATCAATTCCAAGAATAAAACTGTGATTATTTTTCAGAAGTACTTTAGATCTCAAGGTCATGGTTGAATTTTTATCATAGCAAAAGTTAGTGCTAATATAGTGATATTCAAAATATTGATGTAAAAGAAAGATAGTGAATAACACAACGTATTGATTTGGGGACAAACAATCAGATTTTTAAAAGATACACACAATCATATAGTTTACAAAGCTTGGCAAATTCAAGAGAAATGACATTGCATTCTTCATTGAAGAGAATATTTCAAGATATATTTGCACTAAAATGATATCTGTGGTAATATCTATAGACCTACCGAGAAGACCAGCAAATATGACTATAACTCAAATTAAGGAATAACCCCCTAAGGTTTATTGTAATAATATGAACACCAGCTCTTAGCTTACAAATAAAACAGCTTTGAGAGGGGAAGATGTGTAGTGATAAAACATAGATAAGAGATAAATACAGATGCAGTTGGGGTACAAGGGTTCCTGCAGTTTAGACACTTTATTAGAGGCTAGTTTAAATACTTTTCTTACATGTATATGCAACTTGTGACAGGATTACACAATGGGAGATTTTGCAATTCAGTGTGGAATTACAAAGAAACATTAACACATTAGCCAAGTTATTCACAGACTGAAGGGAAAGATAAGGTTGGGAACATGAAGTAGCTGATAAGTTTGCAAAGCACTGCCTTCTGCATCTTTAGTCAGGGCACTGGAGGCCAGGATCTGCTTATCTCAGGTGGACAGGAGGCAGACTAGCATTGCTTTATCAGTTCCCATGGATGAGCCATCACCATTTCTCCCATAGTCCATAAACCATGGGAGGTGGTTCTCCTGTCCAGTTTGCCCAAGGACCAAGCAATTTCACCCTCACCTCTTCTATTTTTAGGCAGGGTCAAATGGATATAGGTCACATTCATTTTAATTATACAATACAATACTCAAGAAATTTCAAATAAAGTTGAAAATAATAAGAAAATTTGAAAGAAAAATTCTCCAACAAAATAAAAAATGTAAATCCATTGGGGGTTTACATTTAGGTCAGTAGTCCATCATGAACTTGCTTTTTGTGCCTGGGGGAATGTTTTGAGTCTTGTTTCATTTTTCTGCATATGAATATCCACTTTATCCAATCCCATTTGTTGAAGAGACTGTGTTTCTCCCATATTTCCAGGTCCTTTGATTAGATTAGATTTCTGTAGGCTGATGTATTTATGCCTGGATTTTCTGTTCTCACCCATTGGTCCATGCATCTCCCACTTTACCAATCCCAGATTGTTTTGACTACTGTGGCTGTATAGTAGGTTTTTAGGTAGGCAGTACAACAAAACCTCTTGCTTGTTTCTTCTTTTCACACTTGATTTTAGCCAAAAGCCCCCAACAAATGATGCTTGGTTCTTCTTTTTAAGAAGACCTTTGCTTATCTAAATCTTTTGTCTGCCCATATTACATTGGTAATCAGTTTTTCCATTTTTCTAGTGAATTTATTTGGATTGGAATGAGAATTGCATTGTATCTACAGGTTGTATTAGATAGTGTTGTCATTTTCACAATATTAAGTCTGCCTATTCATGAGCATGGCATATCCTTCCATGTATTTAGACCCTTTTTAGTTTCTTGTAGTAGTAATGTGCTGTAGTCTTCTCTTTATAGTTCACTCCTTGAGTTAATTTTATTCCTAGTCATTTAATCTTTTTGTGGTTATTGTAATGAAATTAATTTCTTACTATGTTTTTCACAGTTCTCTTCACTGACATGCGGGAATCCCATTGATTTCTGGTTATTAACTTTGTATCTTGCTAACTTGACAATTCCTCAATCATTTCCAGCAGGCTTTTTCATGAAGACTTTGAGGATATTTATATATAGGATTATGTTAGAATAGATATTCTACAGTCCATGGGTTAGGTGTACCACAGGTAGTGTAGCTTGCAAAGAGAGGCACAGGGCAAGCAAGGTTTGATGACCAAATAGCAAGAGACAAGAAAGGTGAGGCTCCCTGAGCCATTTATCACTCCAGCCTTCAATTAACCCCACATGTATCAATTGGTCAGGTTGGTGCAATAAATCTACCTAAATTATAGAATCAAATCATCTGTGAATATGCATACTTTCACTTCTTCTGGACCTGTTTGTATCCCCTAGATTTCTCTTTGTTGTCTGATGACTTTAGCTACAACTTTCTGCACAATGTTGAATGAGAAATGTGCTAGAAGACATCCTTGCCTGCTACCTGTTTTCAGTGGGAATGTTTCCAGCTTGTCTTCATTGCACATGCTGGCAGTTGGCTTCTAATATGTGGCTTTTATTAAGCTGAGGAATTTCCCTTCAATTCCTATTTTGTTGAGTATATTGAAAAGAAATGGTGCTGAATATTTTAAGTGCTTTTTCTGCACCTAAGGAAAAGATCAAGTGGTTTTTATTTCTTACCTTGTTTTTATGGTGGATTATATTGATACATATCTATTTTAATATTGAACCATCCCTGCATACCTGGAATGAGTTCTACTTGCTCACGGTGAATTATTTTTTTTTGGATATACTACTGAATTCTATTGACTAGAATTTTTTAGATGATTTCAGTGTTTATTTTCATGAGGAATATTGGTCTATAAATTTTAATCTTTGTGGGATCTTTGCTGCTTTGAAAATCAGTGTTATGCTGGTTTCATAGAATGAATTTGAATATTTGTTGTCTTTTTCTTGTTCTGAAAGTTTGTGCAGTAGTATTTCTGTCACATCTCTTTTGAATGTTTGGTAGAATTCCCCCTGTAAAATTGATTTATAGTTTCTTAATGACCTATTCTACTTCTTATTTTGTTATTAGTCTTTTGACTTTTCAGTATCTGTCTGCATACATTTGAGTGAGTAATGTCTTTGTTCCAGTTCCTCGAGGTGTTGTGTAAGGGTTTTGATTTTAGTTTTTTCCTCATTTTGTATGTATGTATTTAGAGTTATAAATTAACTCATGAATACTGTTTTGCTGTGCCCCAAAACTTTTGATATATTGTGCTATCTATCTCATTTTTTCAAGGATATGTCATTTCCTTCTTCATTATCTATTGATTTTTATTGTATTGTTCAATTTTATCAATTTCTAATTTTATGGTCTGAAAAAACGGATTGTAAATTTATTTGAATTTGTTAAGGCATGATGTGTGGCCTACTATCTGGCCTATTCCTGAACATGTTCCATGTGTGTTGAAGATGAACATATATCGTTGTTAAGCATTCTGTATATGTCAGTGAGGTCATATTGATTGTGTTATTGAGCTCTTTGTATCTTTGTTGAGGTTTTTCTTTTGATGTTCTGCTTTCTTTGAAAGTGGCATATTAAAGTCTCCTATTACTATTGTTAATGTGTCTATATCCTTTTTCATTTCTCCCAGGATTTGATTGATGTATTTTGAGAGTCTTTCATTGGGTGAATATATGTTTATTATAGTTGTGGGTTCCTGAGCTATTGTTCCCTTAATCATTATATAGTTACTGTTCTTATTTCTTATTACATTATTTGCCTTGAAATCTATCTTCATGGAGATTAATATTGCTACTTCTGCTTTCTTTTGTTTGCTGTTGGCTTGGTATGCTTTTGTCTAGCCTCTGATTCTTAATTAGTTCATGTCTCTGTGGGGTGTGTTTCTTAAACATAACATATTGATGGATTTTGTCTTCTCATCCATTTTTATTCTTTTTCCTTTTGCCAGTGCATTCAGTCCATTGACATTCAGTAAAATTACTGATATGTATACATTTGTTACTACCATTCGACTTTAAATGTGTGCTTGTATATATATATTGTGCTTAGGTTTTTTTATTCTTGCTGTGTTATTTCCTTGCATTGGGTGTTGGCCTTTGTGTTTTGTTTTTTGTCAAGAATTGTGTTGCATGTTGGCTTCAGGTTTGTGTGTTGTTACTGTTGGTTTTTTGGTTATAGTACTTCATTGAGTGTTTTTTTTATAGTGATGATGTTATTTTTTCTAATTCTTTTTATATATCCTTGTGTTGAGATATTTTTATTTCACCATCATTTTTGATTGATAACTTTGCTGGATACAGGATTCGAAACTGACATTTTTTCCCCTCCAATTCTCTGCATTTATCACTCCATTGCCTTCTTGCCTGCTAGTTTCTACTGAGAAATCGGAGGCTATTCTAATTGTTGACCATTTGTATATAATTGATCATTTCTATTGTTTCATCTTTTCCTTTATACTCTTCCTTAACTGTTGAGTGAGTGCCATCATCATTCTTTTAAATTATTTTTCCAGTAAATCCCATCCTGTTCAATTTCAGGAATTAAATATAGGTTTGATTGATATTTGGTTATTTGTTTCTGTGTCTCTTGTTTTGTGTGTGTGTGCACTGATACCTTCAGCTGTTTCCCTGACATCTTGGAATCACTGTGAGGGGTATTAGGTAGGTGGTGTTATGTGGTAGGGGTTAATTCTGTTGGGTGGTGCAGCAGAGGGGTGATGGAAAGTTTGTAGTAGTTATGCTAGGGAGAGGATTGGATTAAATATTAGGGGACCATTCAGAGAGTGGGGGAGGAAGTATTTGGGGTGGAGATGAAAAGAGCAAAAGATAAAATAAAAATGGGAGAGATTGGGCAATGTCATTTGATAGGTTAAGGGATGGGATTCTAGGCCTGTTTGCAGTGATGAAGGAAAGGGTATTAATATCTGATAGACTAAATGATTTTTTTTAAAGTAGAACAGTGCCAGCTTTTGGTTTTTTGAAGGTGAGGATGACAACATAGGTTGGATATTAAGAAAAATTATACTAAAGGATAGGTTGATTGTGTTCTGAAGTAAAACTCCAGTTCTTTAGATTAAGGAAAAGAAAGTTAACAGAGAGGGTAAGAGACAAAGTTGTAAGAATACTAACGGCAAAAGCAATACTAATGCAATGTGAGGGGAACTGGGCCTAACAAATAATCACTGGTCTGGTAGACTTGGTTGTACAGCTATAATATATAAATATTATAATAAAGTTAT
>PVJH01012044.1:0-48229 GCA_004026705.1 Nesogale talazaci
ACTTTAAATTTCAATACTGTGTATATGTGATGTCTACCACCTAAAATAATATGTAAAGGAGTTGGAATAAAATGAAATTGAAATTATTATGTGAAATATCTCTCAGAATTGTTGGTGACATCAGATGGCTAGTTTTATGTGTTCTCTTAAAATTAGTTGGGGTTAATCAAGCATTTGTATAAAGGGAATGTGATCTTTTGTAATTTTAAAATTAATATATTTTTAATATAACTGCTCTTTTAAGGTCAAAAATTAATTGAAATATTTAATTAGAAGTGCTGGAACATATACCCAGGCACATTAGGTGAAATATTGATTTTAAACTACCTAATCAAACATTGTTATTGCATAACATTATTTTAATAGCATATCTTCTCAATTTTCTCAAGTCATTTAATTTGATTTTATCTTTAAAATCTCCTAAAATTTCATTTTCTGTTCAGCTTTTAGCTAGCACCTTGTAAAATATTAAATATTTTTCATGAGAAATTGTGTCAGTCCGTGTAGACTAGAGGAACAGATTTCATAGACACACATAGAGATATATGGAACGGGTTTATATACAAAAGGAATGTGACACTAAGAAGGCATCCCAATCCAGTCCAGTACAAAGTCATAAGTCTGATTTTAACCCATATGCCCGAAATCAGTCTACAAAGTCTCCTTCTGACTCACGAAGTCACAGGAACTGGCAGGGGTCTCCCCATGACTCTTGCTTCCAGGACTCAGGGTCCATCAACAGAATGCTGCTCCAGCTTCAGAGGTCTGGCTCCATCAGGACAAAGCCATGTGGTCTCTCTGCTGGTTCCTCCAGCTTCTCAGACGCTGCCATCTTGTCTTTTCCATGACTCATCGCCTTTGAGGCTAACTCCCAACAACTGGGGAAGATAGTTTCTCATCTTCACAAGGGAAATATCGAGAGATTTCCCAGAAGTCTTAGGAGAAAGCCATGCCCACATAGAGGCCTCATTGGCTACTCAATGGCTATCTCCAGATTAATAGGCTAGACTACCCCTACATTTCAATCATAAAGTTAACATAAGCACATGACTGCCACAGAAGTCAATGACTATTTGACATAAACTTTGCAGGTATATACCCTTTATACCCATGCAAATCTTATTATAAAATTTTGACAACTTCCAATTTTCCTAAATTCATACTGCATGCACTCCAATTTCTGAGTATTAGTAGATGTTTACAGTTGTTTCTTTTCATTTTTAGCCTTGCCCCATAAGCAAAAGTTCTGGAAAGTTTTACTCTGGAAGGATAAACTCCATCCACATCACTCCTTTGAGACAATCAGTACCTTCTGACTAGATGGACTCATTTTCTGGTAATTTCTGCTGCTATTTTTTTAGGTTTTTAGTATCTGACACTATTCACCCCTATTCATAAAGTTTTCCACAGCTAATACTTCAGAGTGAATGGTTTATTCATTCTTCATCGTATCTTCTTAATCTGGAAGTACCAAAAGTACTAACTTGGATTCAAATACATTTCAAGTATTTGAAGTACATATCTTCCAGCATTATTGCAAGATATTGAAGATAACTGACATATCTTCCAGCATTATTGCGATAGGCAAGCCACCCCAGTACAGCAAACTGACAGAGAAGTGGTGGTATATGACATTACAGACATTATATTCTGCTCCCTTACTGTTGCAGTTAACTGGGAAAAAAAGTATTCATTGCCATCGAGACAATTGGAACTGATTCAGTCACCATAGTTAGGTTTTTGGGGTTATAACTTTTCATGGGAGCGTGTAATTCATGTCGCTCCCAAGGAGTAACTAGTGAGTCTGAACATCGAATCTTGTGGTTAATACTTACCAAACAAACCCACCAGCTTCCCTTGTTTACAGTTATGGAATTTAGAGATATACAATGTATTTTTGTAAGACATTATTCAATGCATTGCAATAAATCCACTACTCAGTAACATCGTTTGGGTCCGAATATCAGACCATTTTGTGAAAATGGAGCATGAGGACATTTCTTCACCCCTCTCGCCTGAAAGTTAAGCACCCCACAGAGCACCTGCTGAGATTACCTGCCACCTTATCTCTTCCTCCCCTTTGTAACCTCAGAAAATGTCAACCCTCACAACCACCCCTAGGAGAACCCACAGCCCTCAGAGTTCAAGTGACTCAAACTCTCCTGCCCCAAATCCAACCCCAAGGCCCTCTCCTAAAGTGACCAGATTTTAATATTGGTAAAGCGGGACACCATTGACCGGGGATGGAGGGGGGCAGGCAGAAGATAGAGGGGGTATATTCCCTTTTCCCGTCATTCCCTACCTTGCCTTGCATTCTTTCCAAAAATCGTGACTTTTTTAAAATGCCAAAAGCGGGATGTCTGGTCTCATTACCATGTCCTCTCTAAATTTTCAGAACGGGTGGGCCTATATCATCCTCTCAACCACTCCTTCATACCTTTGTTAGCAGGAGAGTTCTTTCCTTGTGGCAGGCAGAATGGCCTGGCCCTACAGGGAGGAGTGAGGGTGTGTGATTCGCACAGACTATTGCCTTCTCCTGATGCCTCTCACCCAATCATACCTGAGCTCTCACCCAGCAGCTCTGGCATGCTCCATTCCAATGCCCTTAAGGACTGAAAATCCAGAGCTTCCCCTGATGCCAGGATGGCCAGCCACCGTCCCTTCACTTGATCTAAAACTGCTTCTGCCAGTGTCCCCTCACTCATTGAGCCCAGCCCCCTTTTGGCACCGTGCGCACCACATCTACAAGAGCCTAGGAAGCAGAAAGTCCTACACATGTGCCTATGTGTGGCTCCTTCGGAGCACAGCAGAGGGAGGCTGGAAAGCAAGGCCTCACACCTCAGTCCCCACCCCCCTTGCCCTGAATACAAGATAGTCAACTTCCTCCAGCAAGTCCAACTACTACTGCCAGGGGGCTGCGCCTACCCCTGACTCTGCTCCGTTTCTTCTCTGCAGCCTCCAGAGACTCCTCCTTCCTCAATGAAAACCAAAAAACAAAGCCAACTCGCTGCTGCTCTTGTCAAATCCGGTCAAATCCCTTTCATGGGAACTGTGAAAAGCAGAGTGGGGCTTGACCCACAGGAACCTGTGGGTTCCTGACACTATAAAGAAAGGGTTCTCCACCTTTCCCATGCTGCAACCCTTTAATACAGTTTCTCGGGTTGTGGTGCACCCCAACCACACAATTATTTTCACTGCTGCTTTATAACTGTAATTTTGATATTGTTATGCCTTGGGCGACTCCTGTAAAAGAGTCGTTTGAGGTCCAAGGAGGTCCGACCCACAGGTTGAGAACCCCTGCAATTCTCATGGAGTAGAAAGTCTCCTTGTTCTTTGTGGTAGTTATATCCTCTGTTTTCAATTTGAGATGATTGTGCGTACGGAAGTGAGACAATTAGCAAGTAACACCAAAGAAGAATCAATGCCTTTGAATTAAGATGTTTTCAAAAATATTAAATATGGCACGGACTGACAGACTAACAAAGTTGCCTGGGAAGCAGTGTAGCCCAAATGCTCTTTAGAAGTGAAGGCAATGTGGTTTTCTCCGGAGCACTGTGGGCCTGTGCTTGGCAGAGGCTACTCCTAAAGAGGGATATCATCCTATCAGTCAGTGGAAAAGTGGAAGGCCCCGAAATAGTTGGGTTGACACAGTGGTTGCAACTATAATCTGAAACAAAAGAAAGATATTAATAATGGTGCAGCTATAGGCAGTGCTTGGATCTGTAATATTTAAGGTCATTATGAGTAAAAGCTAACTCAATGTCACTTAGCAAAAACAGTTTTATTCTTAACATTTACAATATTATTCTGGACAGTGGTATAGTTAGTAGCTTATTGAAAGTTACTTAAAAATATTCTTTAATATTTTTACAATGTCAGGTGATATTAGAAACCTATAGATAACTAAAGTGTAGGAAACTCCAAACCTCAGTGAAAGTGAATATTTATGTGATATTTATACGATATTTCCTATTTAAGAATTTGAAACATGCCACATATATTTCAAACCATTAAAGAAAATGGTCTTCTGTACACTAAATGAAAAATCAATATAAGAAAATGCATTTTAAGTCATTGTAAGGTGATATAATTCATGTAACAATCAGTAGTTTTATATAACAACTTAGGTAAAGCACAAATAAATTCATTCCTTTTACCATCAGTAAACAAGAATATAGATAATTTGCCATTAATATGATAAAGTAAAATTCACTTTCTTTTTCAACACATCTCTGCAATAGTAAGATAAATGTAACACAAGGAATTAGAAAAACAGAACCATAAAATATTGTAATGAAATTAGGAAATCACCATAGCCCTCATCATTTTAATTTTTAAAAAGATGCTGTCAAGAAACTGGAAATTTGGATCAAATTGTTAGACAATAAAAGTTTGAAATTTACCACACATATTCTAGGATAAGTCAATCCGACTATCGGTTGAGGCACCTAATTTTACCACAAAAATGGCATTAAAATGTATGAAAGAAAAGGGGTGGGTGTGGAAGGTCCAATAAGGATTGATTAAGACTAACAGAGAGAAAATATTGAAACCCAAATGGACATTGAGCATGATGATGGGATGGGAGGAGGTATAGGGAAATAGAGAAAAGAATAGGCGAGTAAGGGGCATTTATAGGGATTAAATACAGGCATATGCATAGGTACATATATTCATATGATGAAGGGGAAATAGATCAATATGCATATACTTATAGACTTAGAATTAGCACAGAAGGTGGGCATTGGACATCTATCAGGTACTTCCTCAGTGCAAGAACATTTTGTTCTATTAAATTTGCATTCCATGATGTGCAGCTCCTAACAGAATCACAGAAAACAAATGTGTGCATAAGCAAATGTGGTGAAGAAAACTGATGGTGCCTGACTATCAAACATGTAGCATCTGGTGTCTTAAAGGCTTGAAAGTAAATAAGTGGCCATCCAGCTCAGAAGCAACAAAGCCCACATGAAAGAAGCACTTCAGCTTATGGGACCATGATATGCCAAAGGGACCAATTATCAGGTTTCAAGAACTAATAATCATAACATTATATGCTCACTTTCCTGATATGATTGCTGACAACAAATATGTGCATAAGCAATTGTGGTGAAGAAAGATGACAGCGCCTGGCTATCAAAAGATGTGCGTCTGGGGTGTTAAAGACTTGAAGGTAAATAAGTGGCCATCTAGCTAAGAAGCAAGCCCACATGGAAGAAGCACAATGGCCTATAGGACCACAAGGTGTCAAAGGGATCCAGTATCAAGCATCAAAGACCTAAAAACCATATCATTATAAATGAGGGGAAGTTCAGATTGCGAACCAAAAGCCCATCAATAAGTGAAGTAGCATCCTCTTACAGAGGGGTTGCAGCAAGGAGATGAGCCAGCCTAGGTACAGTTTAGTAGTAATGAAATGTGCAACTTTCCTCTGGTTCTCAAATGCTTCCTCTCACCAAATATCATTATCCCAATTCTGCCAGAGAAAGTTGGCTATACCAGGGAATGTACATTGGAGTCAGAAATGTGGGAATTTAGGATACATAATTCCTTGAGACTAGTGAGTGTGGTGACACTGGGAGGGTGGAGTAGAAAGGGGGAACAAATTTTTGGCATCTACATGTGACCTCCTCTCTGGGGTGTTGGACAATGGCGGTGGGGGAGTGAAGTGACACATTGGACAGTGTATGATATGACGAGGTAAAAGCAATTTGTAAATTATTGGAAGTTCGTGGGGGAGGAGAAGGAGGAAGGGGAAATATTGGGAGTTGGAATTAAAAAAAAATAAAGAAGTAGAGGAAAGAGGGGAAGAGGAGCTTATGCTGGAGGGGTTCAAGTAGATAATGTAGATGAATGTGGCAACATGTATACAAGTATGCTTAATGTGAATGATGAATTGAATGTTGTGAGAGCCTCCGATAAAATCTATATTTAAAAAAAGTATATGAAAAAACTTGGCTTATACACAAGTATAAACAATGCATCTTCTGATGTGTGACAACTAAACAGTATTTGCAGGAAAAGCAGCATATATTTAAATGATCCAATGAGTGGCACATATTTACTCTGTAGCTATGTAGTCTAACTATCATTTATCTATCTACCTTCGATCCTCTATTTATCTATTGGTCTATCTATCTGTCGTCTTTATCTATCTATTCTCTCTCTCTCTCTCTCTCTCTCTCTCTCTCTCTCTCTCTCTCTCTCTCCCCCCTCTCTCTCTGTCTCTCTCTCTCCCTCTCTCTCTCTCTGTAGGATGAGGACAATCTGTACAATGCAATGGTAAAATCCTGCAGCCTATTACCATACCAGATTATGATTAAGAAGAGGATGCTGAATTGGAGAAACCAAATGTAGAATGTTTGGGAGGCCACTATGCTGAAGGAAAATAGCAGTGATAGGTGGCAGACAGCTTTACAACATGTGCACAGGGCCAGTTAATACAAAAACAAACTCCTAACTCAGGTAATGAAAGACACATGGAGGCTCTATAGAACAAATTATACTCTGTAACTTGTGAAATGTAGATGAACCATTTGTGCATATATTTGCCATTAATATTATTATTTTCTTTTATCATATTTATCATCAGGGATTTGTTTGGTTTGCAACTTTATTGACTATGATTTACTTAAGATGTTGGGGTAGTCCAAAGAGAATGAATGAAGAAATAGTAATAAAGGTCAGAAGTTCGAAACCACTAGTCCCTCCATTGAAGAAAATGGAGGTGTGTCATTCCGGGTAGACTAGAGGAACAAATTTCATAGACACGCACATGGATATAAGGGAATGGTTTACATACAAAAGGAAAGGAACACTGAGAAAGCATCCCAACCCAGTCCAGTGCAAAGTCATAAGTCTGATATCAGCTCATATGCCCAATACCAGTCTGTAATGTCTCCTTCCGACTCATGAAGTCAAGGTCAGTGGATGCAGAATCCCGGCACTGGCAGGAGTCTCCCCATGGCTCCTCCTTTCCACGGCTCAAGGTCCATTAACAGCATCCAGTGGTGGCAGAAGCAACTTGTCGCTGGCAGGGGTCTCCACATGGCCTCTCCAGCTTCAGAGGTCTGGCTCCATCAGGGCAAAGCCGTGTGGTCTCTCCGCCGGCTCCCTAGATGCTTCCATCTTGTCTTGTCCATGACTCATCGTCTCTGAGACTGGCTCCCAACAACTGGAGAGATAGTTTCTCACATTCACGAGGGAAATATTACGAGATTTCCCAGATGTATCATGAGAAAGCCATGCCCACACAGAGGCCGCATTGGCTATTCAATGGCTATCTCCAGATTAACAGACTAGATTCCCCACCTACATCTCAATCATGAAATTAACATAAGCACATGACTGCCACAGGATGCTATTTATGGGTATAAAGGGTGACAGTCTCAGAAATTCACATAAGTTCTACTCTGTCCTAGTGGGTCACTATGTGTCAGTATCAATTCAATGACAGCCTGAAGAGTAATAGTATATATTAAACTAGTGAGCAACTCAGGGAAATATACAAACATTCCCTTCAAATTTCTGAGAACACTGTGCCTAATGGAATACATTTACTTAGTTCAATTCAAGTGTTCGGATCAAATTTAGTCAGGCCATTGCCTGTAGAACTCCTTTCTAGTTTCTGAGTGGTAGGGAGGGGTCCCAAACACTATTTATAATAATAAACTTTGGACTATTATTTACTTGTTCCCATATATTTTTCTATTAAAATTCTGCCTAATAATAAAAGAAATTATGCTGTTAATGCTAGATGCCATTGAGTTTGTTCTGACCATTGGCCAACCAATGCCGAACCAACCAAAACATTGCCTTGTCCCATGCCACCTGGCAGAGGATCATATACTGTAGCTCATTATTGCAGCCCCTGGGTCAAACCATCTTCTTTTCTTTTTTACTGCCCTTCTTCATTACCAAATATAATGTTCTTTTTCAGGGACTTTTATCACTTCATTTCCAAAGTATTTAAGACAAAGTCTTGACATAATAGTTTGAAAGGAGAACTCTCACCGTACTTCACACAAGACAGGTTTGTTTGTCCTTTTAGCAGGTCCTGATACGTTCAATATTCATCTGCAGCATCAAGAGTCAAATGAATTGTCTGTCCTTGTTGAATGTCCAACCTTCACATACATACGTGAAGGACGCTATCTAAAATGCCATCATGTGGATCAGGCACACATTAGTCCTCAAAGCAGTATCCTTGATTTTTAACATTTGAAAGATGTGTAGTGCAACAGATTTATCCAATGAAGATTATGACTTGATCTCTTGATTGCTGCTTCTATGAACATTGATTGTGGATCCAAAACAATTTCAATATTACACTATTTATCATGATATGACCTATTGGTTCGGTTGTGAGGATGATGTCTTCTTTACATTGCTCTGTAATCCATACTAAAAGCTACAATCCTTTCTCTACACCAGCAAATGTTTCAAGTTCACATCACTTTCAGCAAGCGAGTCTGCATTTCATGGATTGTTCAGTATTCTTCCAAATACATTAATTACTACAGTCTTTTCTTTCAGTTCAACTTCTCTTCTTACACATTGAATAAATATGGTGACAGGATACAACCTTGACACAAACCATTCTTGATGTTAAATCATGCATTATTCCCTTGTTCTGGTCCCACAACTGCCAATTGATCCACATACAGGTTCCACATGAACGTAATGAAGTGTTCTGAAATTCCCATTTTCTCAAGGCTATCCATAGTTTGTTATGGTCCAAATAGGCAATAAAACACTAGTGAAAACGTTCTGGTATTCTCTGTTTTTAGCCATGATCCATCTGACATCAACAAATATAGCCCTTGTTCCCTGATCTTTTCTGAATCGTGCTTGAACCTCTTGTCTCCTCCAACTCCAGCCAACGTATTGCTTCAACTGTTCTTGGATGTCTTCCACAAAATTTTACCTGCATACAATATCAACAATATTGTTCTCTAATGTCAGAATTCAGTTGGGTCACCTTTTTTTTTTTTGGAATGGGCACAAATAAGAATCTGTCCCAGTCAGATGTGTAAGTGCTTCTAGTACTTCATCAGTTTGTTGAATTATTTCAATTGCTATTCCATCAATTGGTGGTTAGCTAATGCTTTTACAGCAACTTTAATTTCTTTCTCCAGTACCATTGGTTAGTGCTCATATGCTACCTCTTGGAATGGTGGAATTTAGATTACTTCTTTGTTGTCTACTGGATCTGCATATTCTTTCAATCTTCTTTGTGTCCTTCTTGCATCATTCAATACTTTCCTTGTAGACTATTTTCGTACTGAAATATGGATTTTTTCCTTGAATTATTTCAGTTGCAGAATTGTTGAGCGTGTTCTCTACCACTAGGCCTTTTCACATGTCATTAATATTTTGTCTTCTCAAGCCACACGTAGCTCTTCATCATTTCTTCCATTTGCCTCAGCTAATCTAAGATGAAAGCAATACTCAGAGTCTCTTCTGACATCACTTTGATCCTTCCTTTATCTCCTATCTTTTTAATGACCTTTTACTGTCAATGTTTATCATGTTCTGGATTTCTAGATGTGAGAACAGCTCGTGAAGTTTTCAGTTCTTTATGTTCAATGCATTAAATCTGTTGTTGAGATGTCCTCAACATTCAGGTGGGATTCAATCATTTCTACATGTTGTCTACAATGGACTTCTTTGAATTTTTTTCAGCTTTAACTGAATTTACATTTGAACAATTGGTGATGTGTTCTACAGTAGTCTCTAACCTCATTTTCTCATGGAAGTACTCTATTTGATGTCTATGTATTCCGTCTGGAGTCAGCATTAGTGCTGTTAACAAAAGATAATTGCTTTGAAAATGATTTTGTCTTGAAATTTTCTTTCATAGTTTCATTTCTTTTATCGAGACAATAATTTCAAATTGCTATTTTATCCTCATTTTTCTGAAATTTTGCATTCCTATCAACAATAATTATTGATGCATATTGATTGCATATTTGTTCAACTTCTGACTGAAAATCTTTGAAGAATTATTCAATTATTCATTCCTACTTTTTGTTATTGGTGCATATATTTGAATAATGGGCACATTGATTGGATTTCTGTGAATGGAGAGGGCTATAATCCTATCACGGACAACATTGAACATCATGATCAATCTTGAAATGTCCTTTTTTACAATGAACACAATGCTTTCCCTCTCGATTTAATTTTTCCAGGCAGAGTAAAACATGGTTTTCTTATTCATATTGGACAATAAGAACTCATTTTAGCTTACTACAATGTAGAATATTGATGTTTATGCAAATATTGCATTTTTGATGTTTTCAAAAGTTTTATTGATGTCAATTTATAGAGCATACAATTCAATAGTTCAATAATATTGAGAAGAGTTGTAAAATCAGCACCATAATTCATTCTACAACCAGTTCTTCTTTCTTTTTCCCAAGATCATTGTATTGGGAGCTTATTCAGATATACTGTCTTTCATGGTTCAATCACATCATGCAATATTGTGCAATTGCTAACACAATTGTTTCCAACAATTCTCCTTCTTCTTGAATGCCTTGATATCAGCTCACTTTTTTAAAATTTTGTTGTTGTTGTTGTTGTTGGGCATCATTGCTCTCCGGTGGTGGGAGTAGGAGCAGCTCACTTTTATATATCCCTGCCCCTCAGTGCTGCACTCTCCACAAACCCTTACTTTACTTGTTGTTTCTATTGGGTCATCAACCTCGGTTTCATATACTGAAGCAGAAAAACCCATGAGAAAAATCCATGAGCATCATCCCCAATGACAAAATACATCTGAGATAGACCCCAATATGAACAACAATAGCAACAGCTCACCGAAAATGTTGAAAAGGAGATCAGTTCCAACATGCATCACAGAAGGGAATCAACTGACAGGGTTTGAACCCTGTCATTTTATGCATTTTATGTTGGCTACTTCCAATTATCCTAAATTCATACTTTGTACATTCCAAGTTCTGCTCAGTAGACTTTTGCAGCTGTTTCTTCTCACCTTACATCATGTCTCATCAGCAAATGAAGATCATGAGTCTTTATTTTCATGGGCTTTATTCCATTCATCTCATTAATATAAATCTTCTGTGAGATGATAGGTCTTCATTAGTCATATTGTAAATGACTTTTTATCTGAGTGGCTCAACAGGTGGTACTTTCTCTAAAAGTTCTGTTTCTATTCTTTAGGGCCTTGGGACCTCACAATGATTTGGATGGCAGACATACATTTTCAGCAGTTATTCCCCCAAATTAGAGACCCAATTGTTTTTTGCATCACTGCCCACTAGTGGGAGTGGGAGACCCAGCCTTGCTCCTGGAGAGCTGCTGCTGGATTTGAACTGCCAAGACAGTGGGTCGCAGTCCTGCACTCAACGACTATGCCACTGGGGCTCATCCCCCCAATTCCTTCATTATAGTCTGTTCTTATTCTAGAAACTCCAATGAAACTTGCTACTTTTGTGCAACCCTGTTGGCATTTGAAAAAACAGTGATATAGTTTTCAGCAACACACAAGCCTTCCCAGTACAACAACCAGGAATACAGTGGTGGATATATTATATAGATTGTTCTTTAATAAAAATCAATAAATGTGTTTTGTGGTTTTATGTATGCCAAGGAACCCTAATTATACTCTAGTGTGAGCACTGGACTCTCAACTAGAACAAGTGTCTGGAAGGGTGATATTGTCTAATCCCATAGATATTTATAAAACCTCAAAAACATAGAGTCATTATGATTTGGAATCGAATCAATAGCTGTGAGTGTTGTTGTTTGATTTTGGTATATTATCCAATATACTAACTTACTTTTTTTGTCCTGCAATATATTTCAAAGCTCTTAAGAAACCTTCTCTGATATATTCTAATTGTATATAGGATCATTTTTGTACAGTCTGCATTTGGTCTTGTTATGATCATTATCTGCCACATACCAGTTCAGTTTCACAGATTACACAAAATCCACATGTTATGGCTAAGAAAGCTACTACTACAGAAATGATAAAACTTTGAAAGTAATAATCATAAGAGTAAATAATTTGACAAATTCCTCCCTATCCCATCACCACACCAAGATGGTCATTAGGATGGTTTTCTTGGCCCACTTTGAATATCAAGAGTTGGGCTATTTCCATTCTTTACCTTCCCCCAATTATTCTACTTCTTATCAAAAATATGTTCTCTACTGTACAATAATAATAAAAAGTATCAGGAAGTTGTTATTTTTACTGACTATATATAATTATATAAGTTTTGGGCATTTATACTATTTATGTAAACCTCTGGCCTTCTTGGGTCTGAGATAAGTCCTAGTCCATTCATGCGTACTCCCCAGTCCTTACCACTCCCCAGTCCTTGCCACCACCCACCATCAGCAGCAGGAAGCATCTTGGCTGTGTGGGTTGCTCTGAGTTCAAGGTCCAAAAGAAGCTCTTCATGTCAGTAGGTTTATAATCCTGATAAAGAGAAGTCAACTACTTTTTGTGTTGTTGGAGTTTTACTATTTTAAATTCTTCGTATTACATTTATCTTACTTTCGTGGAGAAGAGTTGAAGAGGAAAGAGAATTTTACTTTATCATCTAAATGGTAAATTATCTATATTCTTGTTTATTGATGGTAAAAGGAATGAATTTATCTGTGCTTTACCTAAATTGTTACATGAATTTATGTCAGCTTACAATGACTTAAAATACAATCTTTATTATATTCATTTTTCATTTAGTGTTCAGAAGATCATTTTATTTTATTTCTTCCTTGCTTTGTATCACACTTCTTAGATTTCATTATTTCTTTCCTCATTCTCTTTTTTATAAGTTGGAATAATTTCCTGGGGAAATAATGCAATAGGAAAAATGTTTTATACTCCACCCTGACTGGCCTGTCTCCTCCCCACAACCCTTCTGTAAGGGGATGTTCAATTGCCTACAGATTGGTTTGGGGCCTCCACACCCCCACTTCCCATTCATATTGACATGAATTTTTTTGTACTGGATCTTTGATGCCTGATAACTGATCCCATCGACACCTCATGATCGCACAGGCTGTTGTGCTTCTTCCATGTGGGCTTTGTTGCTTCTCCGTTAGGTGGCCACTTGTTTATCTTCAAGTCTTTGGGACCCCAGATGCCATATCTTTTGAGAGGCAGAAATCCTCAGCTTTCTTCACCACATTTGCTTTTGTACATTTGCTTTTCTTCAGTAATCCTGTCAGGAATGTGAGCATACAGCTTTACTCTGGTTCTTTAAGATTTCCTCACCCCCACTATCATGACCCTATTTCTACCTTACAAATTTGGTTAGACCAGAGCATGCACATAGGTAGAGATAAGAACTGAAAACACACAGGGGATATAGAACAGATAAACGCCTCAGGACCAATAGTGAGAGTAGCCATACCAGGAAGGTTTGGAAAAGGTGGGGGGAGAAAGGGAGATTCGATCACATTGGCCTACCTAGAACCCCCTCCCAGGAGGATGGACAACAGCTAAAGGGGTAAAGGAGGACATCAGACAGTGCAAGACATGGAAAAATAATAACTTATAAATTATCAAGAGTTTATGAGGGAGAGAGAGAGGGAGGAGAAAATGAGGAGCTGATAAAAAGAAAAAAATGTTTTGAAAATGATGATGGCAACAAATGTACAAAGGTGCTTGACACAATGGATAGAAGTATGGATTGTGATGAGTTGTATAAGACCCAATAAAATGATTTTCCCACTTCCTCACTGTATTAAATGATTTTTAAAAGAAAATATTTCTAAATAATTATATACCAACTTACATCTTTATTGGACCTTCAACTTTCATGAATAGTTTTTGTGTGAAATTTTAAATTGAAAATAACCCTCATTAAAAATGTAAAAGTATCATATCTTCTTCTACTTCATCATTGAGTGATCTCAGATTTTAGAAGAGCTTCAATATTACCAAACTTTCTTGTTGATTGTGAGATTTTCTGCTCCTGATTCTGAAATATCTCACTTTATACTAAATGAAACTTAAAAAAAAATGCCTGACCAATTCTCTGTATTAGAGGTTTATAAACCTTGTTTCACAGTCTCATCCAACCATCTAGTGGGAACTGCAAAGACTATATACAAAAGAATCACATTAAATTATGTCACATGTGTTTTTTCAAACCCTGATATGTTGGAGTATTTTTGGTTTGTGCTAACATTGTTCAATTTTTACTTTGATATTTAAATATATATTTTCTTCCTTATTATATTTTAGGCTCTTACTTTACTGACCAAAGTTTTTCTCACATGCAAATGTATTTTTTCAATTTATATGCCTAATCTCTTTAGATAAAACTTTTTCTCTAGTGTATTTTGCATTTGATACCATAATTTGAAAGAATATTTGTGGAGCTGTGCACTATGCATTGAACTATTAATCACAGGTCATGAAATCAAGACCAAAAGCCACCTCAAAGAAAAAAGATGAGGCTATCTCAGCTCCTCTAAAGCTTTAAGGCTCAACACATAACCCACCATCTGGGTTCCTTTAGTGGAAGAGAAACTTGAATCATGTTGATGCTCCAGGAAACTGTGATCCCTAGAGGAGATTCTCACTCTGGATCTTAGAATTTCTGGCCTGTGGAATTCAGCAACATATGCTGACCTCAACTCTGATTTTGTGAGTTTACTTTATCTCCAGATTTTGGTCTGGTGGCTTGTTTTGTAACCTCAACTCTTTGAAGCGTCCAAAAGAAGTAATTGATTTTCCATTTATTCACTTCTTCTTGTTGTAAGGGTAACAGTAACGAATTCCAAAGGCCTTATATGTAAAGCTGGTTTCCAATTTCCCTAGATTTTTATAAAGCAATATGGCCTCATTTCTTTAGAATGATCTTCAGAATATTCTCTGTAAAATTCTTGTAAGAGTTATGCTCCAAGACCTAGAATTGGATGTGCCCCAAGGTAAATTGCATTCTACACAAGATTCTACTCTCTTACTGTGTTAGTCCAGATTGACTAGAGAAATTCATAGACACTGTTATAAGTATAAAAAAAGTTTTCTTTAAAGGGGAAATTACATATTGAGAAATATTCCAACCCAGTCCGTATCAAGTACATAAGTTCAATGTTAGCCCTTATGTCCAATACTAGACAATAAATTGCTCTTTAGATTCATACAGCACTTTGAATGATGCCGAATGTAGGAGGATCATAGGCCAGTGGGTAGAAGGTCTTGTGGATTCATTGGCAGTGGAAGCATCTCAACTCTGTCATGGGTCTGCACATGATCCCTCATGCTCTGTGTCTTAAAAAAGGAAAGGGAAGGCAGAGAGAGTGGGTTTGACCTGTTGTATCTCCAAATGAGGAAGCTGTCAAGTTGCAACCTGATTGACAGTCTGGACTCCAGTCCTTTGCTCAAGTTGCCTGGATATTATGTATTGGCCATACTTAAAATGGTAAGTACTAACTTGAAACTTGAACGTTTCTAAAGACTCCTTCCTCCTTGTTTGCAACCCATGAATGGTAGAGGTTAGAAGTTTTCAAGGGAGCTAGGAATCATAGCATATAAATAAAACCACTCAATTGCTACAATTTTTATTTTAAAATATATTGTTACCAAATTTATATTGCCAATATAAGTTTAATGAAATTTAACTAATACAATTTACAAACGAGGCATTTCTTGATTATTCTCTTGTTTAATATTGATTTTAATGCATATTTCCCCAAGTTCATAAGATAATACATTTGTTTCTGTGACTGACAAAATTATCCATTTGAAACCACTTGCCACTCCTCAGTAGAAGGATGATGTTTCCACTCCCTTACACATTTACAGTCTCAAAAACACACAGGACCACTTCCACCATACCCTAATGTATAATCGCATTATCATTGAAACAATGGCAGTGCGCTGAGGAAAACTAATAGTATACATATAGCTTGATCCTTGATGTGTAGTTTATGTGCTTGTGGTTGGGGTCTGAAAGGACAGCAGTTGAAAATCACAAGCCACTCCTAGGGAGAAAGATGGGGCTTTCTATAACTATAAAGAAGCCCACAGGGGGGCTGAGTCCCGGTGGCGTAGTGGTTGTGCGCGGGACTGCGGCCCACTGGGATGGAGGTTTGATTCCAGCTCCCAGGAGCAAAGGCTGGGCCTCCCATTCCCACCACCAGGGCAGTGATGTCTAAAAAATAAAAAAAAAGCCCACAGGGTTGGTTCTACCTGGTCCTATCGAACTGCCTGCTGATATCATCCACTGATATCACTGTTGGCAGTGAGTTTTGAGTTTTTGAGAATACGCTTATATTTCATATGAAAGGAAATATTCTATTTTAGTTTTATTTGTATTCATTCCGATGGCCATATTGTCACAATGGTAAGCTCCTGTATTTCAGAACAAATTCTCTTACACAGAATTTTCAATGAATCCTTTATCAACAGCACATCTCCCAACATTTCTTTTAAGGTCAGGGTGGGCTTCAATCTACAACCTTAGCAACACTGCATTTTAGCAGTTTGTATCTCCCAGAGATTCCTTTTGAACTTGTTACTTTTAAGTGCAATTGAGTCATTGCCCTTTCACAGAGGCCTGATGTACCACAGAATAAAACATTCCAAAGTCCAGTGCCAGGCTCACAATCCTCAGCGTATTGGAGTCCGTGGATGCTGTAGCAGGGACAATCCACTACATTAAAAATCTTCCTCTTGTTTCACCGACTATTACAGAGCATAATATTCACCAGAAACTCATTTCTCCTGACATTTTATGTGAAGTATGTGAGACTGAGTCTTCTTGTTCTTGTGTAGAAGCTGTATTCTAGGGGTACTTTTTCCAAGACAAATGTGTTCCTTCTTCCAGAATCCCATAGAATATTCAATATTGTACATCGACATTAAAATTCAAAGACATAAATTCCTTTTCTTTCTCTCTTATGCATTGAAGAGCTTCCGTGTACACGTGAAGCCCTTGAGGATATCCAGACTTAGGTCATTCTTCCCTTAGACTTCAGAAAGACAGTTTCATTTGGTAACACTTTCAACTGTCAACTTTCAACTGTAGGCAAGACACAACCTTGCCTACAGCAAGTGAGAATTTGAAATACTTATTGATGAAGGTGAAAGATTAGAGCTGTCAATTTGAATTAAGCCCCAACATAAAGTAAAAAGAATCCTCACAACTAGACCAATCAGCAGTGCCATAGCAATGGGAAAAAGATGTAGTCAAAGTTGTGTCTTCTGTATTTTTCAGGTTGGGTTTTTCTTGAATCATTGTTTTGGGGGCTGACATAACTCTTATCACAATAAATACATACATCTATTATATGCAAGCTACATTTGTACATTTGTTGCCACCATCATTCCCCAAACAGTCCACTTAAGTCCTTGATTTCAGCTCTTCATGTTTCTGGTTGTTCATGAAATGTCTTCTGATCCTGATTCCGTGTTCTTCTTCCTATAGTCCAACTTCTTTGATGACTTACTGAGCACATGAAAAGACCCACCACTGACACTTGCCTTTTCTGAGCACGACCCATGTGGTAGCTACCGCTTTTCTTCAAATGGCTCCCACTAGATCTGTCTGTGTGGTGTTGTTTCCTCCTCACATGATTAATTGTTTTGGAATTAATTATTCACAACATTATCCATAATTTGTTATGCTGCACACAGTCAAATACTTTGGCATTGTCAATAAAGAACTGGTTAAAATCTTTCTGGTATTCTCTGTTTTCAGTTAAGATCCATCTGACACCAGGCATCATGTCCCTTATTCTAAGTCTTCTTCTGAATTTGGCTTGAATATCTGGCTGTTCCCTTTGGCTATAATGCTGCAACCATTTGGAAATTATCTAAGAAATGTATTTTTATATAATGTTGTTTGATAATGTCTGTATTCTACTATATCACCTTTCTTTGTAAAGATCGAAATAAGAATCTCTTCCAGTTAATTGGCAGAGTCTTCAAAACTTACAAATTTCTTAGCATAGATGGTTGAATACTAGCATCTCTTTTGCAAGATCTTGCAATTCAAATATAATTTAAATTCCAACAATATCTGGGTCCTTTTTTCTTAACCAATACCTTCAGTGTAGCTTGCATGTCTTGTTCAGAACCATCATTTCTTGATCATCTACTTTCTCTTAGAAAGATTGAATGTTGTTTGAAAGTGGTTCATCCTACTGATGTATTGTCTTTGGCCTAGTAGCTCTATATATTCCTTCAATGTTCTTTCGATGATCCTGCCAATGATCAATATTTTACCTACATAATTTTTTTAACCTTGGAACTTGAAGGTTGAACTTTTGCTTCAGTTCTTTCACCTTGCACTTCACAGTATAATACTTTACTTTGTTGTCATGAGCTGCTACTTTTTTCCCCAAGAATTTCTGGGAAGGCCAGAAATCCTGCTAGACAAATTCTAAAATAGCTGTTACACTTCCTCAACTTATCTCCAAAAATGTTCTGCTTGACACTTTAATTTCATTACATCACTCAGTGACTTTAGCATCTCTATTTTCCAGAACAAACTTTAAATTCTTTTTGATACCCTTTAGTCTTATCATTCCTTTTTCTTTTTTTCTTTTTTCTTTAATGTAATTTGAAGATACATTTTACTTGGAACAATCAGAAATTGAGATATACAAAATACTTGTATGTATAACTAAATTGTAAGCTCTTTAAACAAAGCTAAATGGACATTTCCAACTTTTAACTTCACAACAGATATCTATCTAATGTATTTACATAATTTTAATCAAGCTACTGGTAGCTCCTACAGATATCACAAAATTTCATAGTTCAATCACATCAAGAAGTATTATATGATCAGTTTCAAATCATTTTCTTTCTTCTTTAACTCCTTGATATCAGCTCCCCTTTATTCCCTGTCTCTCCACCCTACCTCCCAGGAACCCTTATTATTTTTTCCACCTAAAATAGTTTATATTTTCTATGTCTTTCACAATCCAAAATATATATTCCCATACAATTATGTTGTTCAATCCCATCAAGGGGTTATACAGTCATCAACACTCAGTACCCTACTCCTGTGCCCTGCCCACCCCCACTGTCTTCCCCTTAGGGAACCAGTGCTCCTATTACTGTTTCTTGAAGAGTTATCTATCATTGCTTTCATGTACTGATCTTGAATATACAAATGAATGCACACAAAACTAATATGATTAATGAGGTATAATAAATAATGGTATAATAGTAATGGTATAATGGTATAATAGGAGTGGCATAATGGTATAATAGTAAGGGAAGGGAATATTAGAGAACTAGAGGATTAGTTATATGCTCATCAGTGCTATACCACACCTTGGATTTATCAACCCACCCATATCCTTCTGAGGGGGATAGTCCAATTAACTTACAGGTAGGTCTTGGGTCTCAACTACATACAAATCCATTCACATCAATTTGGTTGCTTGTTTTTGAACTTTGGCTACCTCTTCTATCAACACCTCATGATCACCCAGGTTGGAGTGTTTCTTCTATGTGGGTTTTTTTGCTTCTCTGCTAAAAGGCCACTTGCATAACTATTAGTCTTTAAGACCTCAAATGTTATATCTTTTAATAGCCAGGCCCCATTAATTTTCTTCAGCACATTTGCTTATGCACCCATTTTCTTTTCAGTGACCTGGTCAAGAAGGTATCATACAGTGCCATATTATTAAAACAAACTGTTCCTTTATTGATGTGAGATTTAAATAGAGGTTTAAAGTCTATTTTCTACCTTGTTACATTTTCATTTACATATACATATATAAATACTTACACCTATATATATTTATATATATACACATATGTAACTTTTTTTTTCTCTTTTTTCTACTTGTCCTCCTGTCCCACTACGATATTTACCTGTTATTCACCTCTCAGTAGTTCTTCTCAGATAATACTTGACTGATCAAACACAACTAAAAACGTTACCCCCTCCTTGTCATTTTAGAACATTTGTGACTCCCCTATACTCACCAGGTTGGCTCCCCACTCACCTTCTCTCTTCCTCCCCTCCCATGCCTCCCAGGAACCATTGAATCAGTCACTGTCTCCATGAGATTGCATATCCTGCTTATCTTTTACAGCTAAAAGCCAAAACGAAATAAAGTGCACAGATAGTCAAGGGACTAACAGGAATCCTCACATAGAGCAGATGGACATCTCTCTGCTAAATAGCATGAAGGACATGCTATAAACCATCCATCAAGACCCCATTTTTTCCAAACTGCATATCCCAGGTCCTGCTTGCCTAGCAACTCATATACCCATTTGGTCTTCAGCGTCCATGTCAGAAAGATAAGCATTTTAAATCTCTCCATTTCTCTTCCTGCAGTCCGGGATGGATCAGTCATATTACCCACCCACACCACCCCTCCATTGCACATTCAGTGTGACCCCCTTTTAAGCAATCCTCCACCAGTCCAGATGGGACACCAAGTGTTAACCCCTTCCCCCAACCCCGAGTAAGAAGTCTATGATTAGGAGACTTTGGGGACTTTGTGTCTTGCATCCATCATTGGTCCATTGTGTTCCCCTCTTGATTTGCCCACGTATGTGAGAGTCAGACTAGCCGCGCCCACCAAGCAGAGTCGTTAGGATTATTCTCTGTAGAGCAGTCATCTAGGAAGAGGTCATTATGCCATGCTCAAGCTGAGACGGACTCTGCTGTCATCTCTGGAAATGAACTGCTCCATGCAAAAACATCATCCTCAAGGATTGGCATGGAGAGTGAGGTCTACTTCTGCTCTACTTTGTATATGGAGACTCACAAATTTAGGACATCTGCTTAGTATTCATTTTTCAAATCTGTTCTTGAAGTGCTCTCTAAATTCAGGTGACATATCAGTAAGGTCAAAACAGCAAATGAAGGTACCCCAGATTCCATTCCATTGATATCATCGTTAATAATACTTTGAGATGGCAACCCTTCACCAGTTGCATTTTGAATACCTTGCAACCTGAGTAATTTGTCTTCCAGAACATTATCATTCAAGAAAACTTCAAAATGTTTATGGAAAATTGGATGAAAAGATAATCACTGCTGGGCTATCAAAAGATATAGCATTTGGGGCCTTAAAGACTTGAAGATAAAAGACTTGAAGTGGCCATCTAGCTCAGAAGCAAGAAAACCCACATAGAAGAAGCTCACCAGACTTTGGGACTACGAGGAAGCAAAGGGATCAAGTATGAAAAAATTAAAAATTATATCATTATAAATGAAGAAGAGTGCAGATTGGGGACCCAAAGTCCCCCTTCAGGGGAAGTGGCATCCCCTTACAGGACGCTCATGGTCAGGAGATGAACCAGTCAGGGAAGAGTGTAGCAATGACGAAATATATTCTTTCCTCTAGTTCTAAAATGCTTCCTCTCCCCTCCTGCACACACCTCAAAATCAAGATCTCAATTCTACCTCACAAATCCGGTTGGCCGGAGGACATACCCAGCTTCAGATAGGAACCTGAAGCATGGGGTATCCAGGACAGATGATCCCTTTAGGATCAGTGGGGAGAGTGATAACACTGGAAGGATGCAGGGAAGGTGGAGTAGAAAGGGGGAACCAACTATAAGGATCTACATATAGCATCCTCCCTGGGTTGGACAATGGGGAAGGGCGTGAAGAGAGACATCAGACAGCTTTAGACAAGACAGCATTATAATAGTTTAGAAATTATCATGGGTCCATGAGGGAGGGGTAAGTGGGAAGGGGGTGGAAAAAGGAGGAGCCAATACTAGGGACTTGAGTGGAAAGAGAATGTTTTCAGAATGATGACAGCATCAAAGGTACAAATGTGCTTTGCATACAATGCATATATGAATGGTTTGTGCTAAGAGTTGTATAAGCCCCCAAAAATTTTTTTAAAAAGATTTTAAAAAGGACAACTACTATTTTCCATGAGCTTTTTGAATCCCTAATTTTAAGATAATGTACATTACTAACAGGTTCAAAAGGGGCACTATCTGCAATGAGAAAACGTAGAGGTAAAAGGATAGGTGCAGATGGAGCATGATTATCCCTGAAGTCTAGACACCCCAGGGCCTTGAACTTTGTTACAGGCAGGCTTAGATACATTTCCTGCATGCAGTCTGTCACATGTGATGGAATTACACAATCATCAGCTCTCAATTGAACATCAGCCAAGTAGTCAGAGACGGGAGGAGATGGTAAGTTTGAGAACACGAAGCATTTGCCGACTGCTGCCTTCTGCAGCAGTACTGGGAATGGGAGGGAAGTGTCCATTGATCTCAGATGAAAAGACAGAACAGCCTTGGCTGGAGCAGCTGCCAGGGTTGAGCTCTCAGCATCATCCCCTGGCCTAGGAACCATGAGAGGTGGTGCTCCTGTCCCGTTTTCCTAAAGAATAAGCTTCTTTTCTGCCACACTTGTTGTACAATGTTCTGCTACTATCTTTATGGATTTCACTGAACATTTTTTCCCCCAGAAGTCGATAGTCATGAATTTCTTCCTAATCTTTTGACTGAAAGTCGCTCTGTAACTTGTTTAGCAGATGATCGTGCTGGTAATGACATACCGATCACCTCATTTCCAACAGCACAGAAGCACATAAGTCACAGTAGCATCACAGAATGACCATTGGATGCTGTGCTTTATAAACTGCTGACATATAAAGATGAAACAATCTTTGCCATCATAATGTTTGTTGTTCTTGTGCATTCTTTTGTTTATGTTCTTGAATCTACATAAAAATCACTTCAGCATATTTGCAACAAGGTCAGTAGTTGAGATGACAAATAGCTTGTTACAAATTCTACTAGAAAATTTTGCACTATTGAAATCCTATTCTTGTCCTATATACAAAGACTCAGTTATCAACTGTCAGACAGAAATAATATATTCTGTCATACAAAATGTTATTAACATTATTAAAATGTTATGAAAATTGAATTGACCTCTAAACTAAGAGATAGAGTGCTCAGCATAGAAAGAAAACTTTCTGTGGATACAAATAGTCACAAAATTAATAATCATCTTGAACAATACAACTATACAAAACTGATAAAGAAATTTATGTAAATAGTTTTGAATTATAAATAGATAACCTCCAAGTTGGTGGAATTAGATGATATGACATTAAAATTTATTCATTGCAACTAATTGACTCCAGATCAGTGTGAAAAATATGCCTGAAGTCTAAATCAAGATCTCAGTTGAAAGCTGATTCCTCCAAAATTTGAATTTTCACTGTGAAATTCATATTTCTAGAGATAAGATCTGAAACAATGTTCATTATTTGTATTTATTTTCACAAGAAAGCTTAATGTATTCCAAAAGTTAGATACTGCATAGATTAAAACTTGTTACCAGAAAGTGATAGACTAAGTATTAAGGAAAACCTTTGAAAACTCCCACATTACATTACTAACACCACTTTAATCACTTGGAAAATTAAGAATATGTATGACAAAAAGGAATATATATATATGTGTTTAAATATATACATGTATAAACTCTTCTAAATATGTATTGAGTCACTGAAAAACTATTATAGGCAACAACTTATTAAATAATGTAAGAAAAAATGCTATGTTTAATAACTAGGTAGGATAAGATATTTCCTGGACTTACTGGTGATCTGTCTATGCAAATTTTGTCATTAAAAGAGGGAGAGAGACATAAACTATAAATAAATATAATAAGACCCTAAGAAAAACTTCAACTATATTTAAAAAGGTGAAACATTTATACAATTTGAAGAGAACCAGAGTATACCTTCAATTATTTTAGGAAATAAACCACAAAAGGCAGTATTCAGTAAATGGGAAAATAGAATGTAAAAAGAAGTAATGGGTAAAACAGATATCAAAAAATGAAACAAATCCAGTGGAATATGCTAAAGAGTTATTTGACAGAAATCATTTAATTATATAAAGTCCTTAAATATGTGATAAAAATATAAAGAAAAAAGTAACCAATAGCTAAAAGAAGGTACTTAAAGACATGCTTATTTTTGCACAGTACATATGGTAAGCATTTGAAAAATTGTTCCCTCATTTTTGGTGGAAGTATACATAAACCAAGCAAAACAAACCAATCTATAGTATCCTTGATAACAAAATAGAACTGTTCAGTAAGTTTTATCGGGATGTCATCTTTCAGAAGCTGACTTGGTATTTCTTCTCTAGCTGAGCACCTAATCAGCTAGAACCCGTGACCTCTCAATGAGTAGCTGAAAGTTTAACCATTGTAGTACCAGAGATTCTTGTAGTCATACAGATGCTATATTTTTCTAAAGAAAAGGGCCTAAAATGAGGTAATGATAGATGTAGAAATACACTGTTGTCTTTTCGTTAGTAATGCTAAATATAGAAATGGATCATGAAAGTCATGGGTATAGTCCAAACTTTCTGTATCATCTCATGTGATTTTTAAGTAAAGAACTTTATGACTTTATTTTATAACAAATGTACCATAACTAATCTGACAATGTATATGTGTTAGCCTGGGTAGACTAGAGAAACAAATCCTTAGACACACATATGGATATAAGGGTACAGATTATATACAAGAAGAATAGGACATTAAGAATGCATCCCAATCCAGTCTAGTTCAAAGTCATAAGTCCAATATTAGTCCAAATGTCTGATACTAGTCTATAAAATCTTCTCTGACTCACAAAGTCACAGGTCAGTGGGCACAGAATCATGGCACTGGCAGGGGCCCTCGCTTCCAGGGTTCCGGGTCCATCAACAGCATCCAGTGGTGGTAGAAGCAACTCAGCGCTGGCAGGGCTGTCCATGTGGCTTCACCAGCTTCAGAGGTCTAGTTCCATCCGGGTAAGGCCGTGTGGTTTCTCCTCTGGCTTTCCAGCTCCCGGGACACTGTCATCTTGTTTTGTCCATAATTTGTTGTCTCTGAGACTAACCACAAACAACTGGGACAGAGCTTCTCATCTCCATGAGAGAAATATCATGAGATTTCCCAGATATCTCAGGAGAAAGCCATACCCACATGGAGGCCTCACTGTTTACTCAATGACTATCTCCAGATTAACAGGCTAGAATCCACCTCTACATCTCAATCATGAAAATAACATAAACACATGACTGCCACAGTATATCAGTAAAAGACACTAAAACTGTTACTAATTTTAAAAAGAAAGCATTTGACTTCATATAGGTTCACTATGATATAAGTCAGAATTGACTCAATGGCAGTGAGTTTGAATATATACATGCATACATCTAAGGAGCAGATTCTATAGAGCAATTTCTTCCTCAACTAATATAATAAATTAAGTATTGAAATTATTGCCTAATTGCTCTGCAAAAGATTATATTAAATATGTGTATTTCAACACGTAAGCAGCTATGTATTAGAATTTTTTAATTAATCTTTTACCTGCACTATTTATATATACATTTATATTGGGAAGTTATTTTAATAGCTAGACTGTATATTTTTGTAATATTTTCACTTTTACATTGTTCAGTATTTATTGCATTTATGGACACAGATGGGGATTTGTCTTACATACTTGGGACACGTTGTCAGAAGAGACTAGAGAAGGATACTCTGGGGAAGAACATCACATTTGGAAAACTTGGGGGAGAGTGAAAAAGAGGAAGGAACTGGACAGGAAAAATTGATGCATGGGCTCAAACAATGCGATCCAGCATGAGGAAATCGTGAGGAGGGTGCTGATGGGGCTGAGCTTTGCTCTGTTATAAACAGGGTCACTTTGAGTTGAGGTCAATTCCACAATGCAGAACAGCAACAAGAATCTAATACATATGACATGCAATATATGTGCTAAGTGATTGCTGTTGCTTTCTGCTTATGTTTGAAATGAACTTAAATATCGTTAAAGATCCAAGTCCAATTCAGTTTTACATTTCATCCTTTTATTAGCTACTTAACTAATACTTAAGTTTGAGGCCTGAGGAAATGAAGGAGTGTTGATTTATTTTATGAAAACTGATACTTAACTCTAGTTAGTTAATTTTCTTCTTTTTTTAAAAGAAACATATTGTATAAAGTAACAGCCCATCTCATCCAATAAAATCAATAAGCATATCCTATTGAGTCTGTCATAAATGCAGTACTCTTCTTTCTCATTTCTCCCCATCCCTTGTCCCTCCCTCTCTGTAAGTTCCTACCCCCTTTCCCTGTTTCAATTGCCATCCCTAGCCTTCAAGGTCTGACCTTTCAGTTTCAAAACATATTCTTTTGTTTGTTTTTCCTTATAATTGCATATTTATCCTTGTAAGATTAACTAACTTTGCTAAGCTTGAGGTTCTCTAGTTAGGCCCATGTCTTTGATGTTTAAAAGAATTGTCATTGATCTTTGCTGATGCCTAATCTCTTATGAGAATGGATTAGTGGTTGCAACAATGAGCTCACATAGACACACAACTGTCAGTATGGGGCAGGACTGGGCAGTTTCCTTCTGTTGTGCAGAAGGTCACTATGGGTTGGAAATGACAGGAGGGGCCTCACTAACAACAATGGGAGAAGGGGGCCTGTTGGCATAAAGGTTAAATACTGAGATGCTAAAGGTTAATAGTTCAGATCTATTAGGATGATTATGATAAGTTAGTCTACTGTTGTATATACTTATAATATGGAAAAAAACAGGGCAGTTATGTCCTATTTTTTCCTATTTTTTAGTATGCAGAACTGTACAATAGATGTGCTATTCATATGCATATATTATGAAAAATATAAACACTTTTGCTTTTATCTTTCATTTAGATGATAAAACTTTTTAAAGAAATGCACAATGGAACAAGAATTCTGTGAAATTTGAGAAGATGCATTAATTGTTCAATTTCTTTCCAATTCTTCTCCTTACTTCACCATAACAAATAGCCTCACAAAATAAATGTTTAGGGTAATTTCCTGGAGATAGTAGGGAAGAGCTCTTGAGGTTTCTTGTTGGACAAGTCCCATCTGGTGCCTTTATCATTTGTTTGGATGCTGAACATTTTAGGAGGTGCAGCACCTGCCAATTAGCACTGGAACATCCGCAGATGGAGTCTGGTATTTCAAGCACGTTACTATCAAGGATATGCTTTAAATTTACATATGCCCTCTTCAACAGCCAACATGCTCACCTCAAAATTAGAAAAGAATTCTTTGTGGAAGTGTATATAAAATTGGAAGTGTAAAGATCAAAATGTAACTCTTTAATGTAAAAGGAAACACAGTGTCCTAAGAAAAAGACGAAAAAGTCAGTAGATATCAAAAAGAAAGGTTAAAGTCAAAAGCAGGATAGGCATTTAAAATTTATCCTTTAAACAGATATGATTAAAAGGGAGAGGAAATCAATCTATCCTAATGTAAGAATAACAGATACAAACTGGAATCATCTATACTTTGTGATTGTTCTTGATAGGCGCCACATATTCTGCTCCAGTTCAGAATGTAGTGACCCCAGATCCTACAGAACCAACCACCACATGGTCTTCCCACTCTCACTCTCCTGAGGTTCTTACGTTTGAGCTCACTGTTGAAGATGGATGCTTTCAATCCAACTTGTTAATGGTTTTCCTGTTTGTTTGTTTGTTTTGTTGTTGTTGTTGTTGTTGCACTTATGCTTTACCAAACATAAAGTCCTTTTTCAGGGACTGATCTGTTGCCCCATCGTATGTCCAAAGTATGTGAGACAAATTTTCCCATCCTTATTTCCAAACATAATCTGGCCATACTTCATCCAACACAGACTTGGTTCTTCTATGGGCACTCAGTGATACTTTCAATATTTTGTACCAGCACTGCAATTCAAATGCATTGACTGTTTTTTGGTCTTCCTTATTCAAAATCCAACTTTCACAAGCTTATGAGGTGTTGGAAATGTTAGTCCTCAAAGTAAGATGCATGCTTTTCAACACTTTAAAGATGTCTAGTGCATTTAGCAACTCTTGGTGTCCTTTGATCTCTTGAGGTCTGTCTGCTTCCAGGAACACTGATTGTGGATTCAAGTGCTGAAAAATCTTTGGCAACTTTAATTATTTCTCTACCCATCATCATGTGATATATTGCTCCACGTGAAAACATTTTTATTTTATTTATAGTAATTTTAATTCATATAAAATATATTGTTTCTGATGTCGGATGGACCTTAGCTGAAAGCCGAGAATGCCAGAAATATGTTTATTCTGTTTTATTAACTATGCCAGGACATTCTACTGTGTGAATTATAACAAACTATGAATAGTCTCAAGAAGAATCAAAATTCCAGAATACTTTATTTTGCTCATGTGAAACCTGTACAGAGATCAAGAGGTAGTTGTATGAATAGAGCAAGGCAATATTTCATGGTTTAAGATCACTTTTGGGTCATGCTTGTAACATTTGACCATATTTATTCAATCAGTAGCCTGAAGATATAATCAGAGAATAATTTATCACAGGTATAATGTATTTAAAAGTACTTTGAAAGAAGTTTTTTTTGAAAGAAGTTTTGAATCATAGCAAGAGACAAAGGATAAGGAAAAGGCTGCATTTCAATATTGTCATTAGGTCCGCTCCAGATGGTTTGGACTCAGAGTAAGATTGTGTTCAGTGGAATGGAAGACCGTCTGACCCAGAATCACGCTCTTCTTGCTGCTTGGCTCGATCCTGCTCTTGAATGCATCAAGCTCCTGGAGGGACTTCCACTCTTTTGCAGACATTTTACTAAACAACATTTTACTAAACAATACTAAACAACATTTTACTAAACAAAATTTTACTAAACAATATTTTTCAGATACTCGTCTCTCTGATAACATATCTCAAGTGTATGAGGTAAACTCTTGTCTATTTCTGAGGAGCTGGGCTACTTCCAAGATAGATTTGTTTGTTCAGGCAATGACACTTTCCGTGTTCTGCATCAACACCGTACCTGACAGGAATCAAGCCTTCTGTGCTCTGCGTTACAGTGCTCCAGCTTTCCCCGTGTTCGATCTGGCTGCACACACTGGGGTGTGAGTTCGGCTCACCGTAGTCCTCAATTGGACATCTCTAAGCCTTCACATTTTAAAGAGGTCTGTGGAGCAGATCGCCTGGGATTTTCAAGCATGATTTTCTAAGCCGAAGTTGATAGGAATCACAGAAAAATTGGATGTAGCACTTTTATCTACCTCAATGATTCATATCTGATAAATAAAGGCAAAATATCTTGTACATTTATATATGAAAAATATGAAAGAAATATAACCATATAATTCAATTTCTTACCCTTTCCATAAGGCGCTTCTTCGATCTAACTGTCCATCTAGACAACTGTGTAGGTATTCTAATGACAAAGAATATCATTAGAATAATAGTCTCATGTTTTTAGAGCTTTCTTCAACTGATGAGCTGAAAACTTAACTTCTGTTGACAATACACTTAACTCTGTTTGAAATGGTCATGTTCCAAGTATATTTTGCACTAATCTTCATTAAAAATATTTTTTTATGCCTGAAGTTAAACATGACATCCTTTGCAAATTAAACTGGTCACTATAGAGAGAGCAATCAATTAGATAGGCTTTAAATGCATAGAATTTTAAATAAAAATATGAATTATCCATGAACTATTATATATGAAGCTCAAGATCATATCAGTTCATGGTGATATAAAATTCATCTAAAATTTGCTTTCATCAACCTTAACTTTTATATATAATATAATTTTCATTTATCTTTCTAAAATTTTAACTGTTATATCTTTACTGTTTAAATCTAGTTTAGCATATGTATCTCACAGTATTTATCATGAGAAAAATGCAAATTATTTTTCCATATGTATAAAATTATACTTTTAAATTTAGTGATAGAATAGATGTAAAGATTGCTGCTATAAAGAATTATGGACTAAATCAGGCATACTAAAAATATCATTTTTATTTTGAGGTTATGTATACACATGTCAAAATAAATGGCTGAAAATGTGCACTACTCAGTCTATCAATCAGTTCTGTTGTCTACATGGTGCCAAACAGCTAACTTGATTGATATCTGTCCTCAGCAGAATGAATTGACTCTATAGAGCCATAGACCTCATACTCGTAAAGAACAAAGTTGATCACGTAATATATTTGCTTAAAATTCTATCCATGACTTATAACACAATATACTAAATCCTTGCGTGGCAAGATCTTCACTAGTTAAAATCTGTCCACAATTTATTGCTCTGTTTCCATCTTCTGTCATCCTCCTTCCGTGCTCACTTCTCTATTATCTCATACACAGATGATCACTCCCTGTGGGCTTTTCCTATGCTGCCATTTATTCATCATCACCTGCTGTGGCCAATGGATTTGTTTTTCAATTGGTAACTTTTTAAAATTCAAAGATTGCTGATTTCCTAGTGAATTGCACTTTGGGCTGCTAACTGAAGGTCAGCGCTTTGAACCCACTGGCTGCTCTACTCCGGTAAAGACCAAAGGCATTGGGAACCCAATGAGCACAGGTCTACTGTGTTCTAGTGAGTCACTCTGAGACAGAATCGATTCAATGGCAGAGAGTTTGGTTTGGGCTTCAATCCATTCTCAATTGCTTTTTAATTCATTATCTATATGTTAGATGCTCAGTTATAATTTACAGGGCACCCCTGCCTTTCCTCCATCTTATTTATTGCTCATAAATCCCTTGTTCAACCTTGTAAGTAGAATTGATGTTAATATATTAATCTTGTAAGTAGATAGTTATTATTAACATTGAATACATGAATATAGACCTTAAAAAATGAAAACTTTTGTCAATTTAATTTCTTACTGATGCTGCTTAAGTCATCTTTAACTTTCTACTACAGTGACCCTGGCATGCAAATGACATGCAGTATTCCAAATACACAAAATCTGTGGATATAATTTCAGGAAGGAGGGTTCAACAAACTTTACCAATTTCACTCTCTTTAATTAAGAAACGTTTTCATAATATGCATATGGATAAATAAATTTGTAAAGAGATAAATAGCATGATAAATCAATAGATTGATCTTGTAACACCTCTAGGTTTTGGTAAAATGGCACACTATTAATAAGACTATCCTTGGTTAGGCTTTCTATAAGTGTAGCCATTTTGGTTTGATCTATCTGTTAATGCTCATTTTATTTTCCTCCAGAACTTATAAATGAATATTTAATCTAATTCGCTTATTTTTAATGTCTGTCACTGTTCAATAAAATGTATCATAAACAAAGTTAATTTTTGTCTTATATCATAGATTGAATCATTCATTTTAAAATTATTTTTAAATAATTTTATTGGGGGTTCATGTAGCTCTTATCACAATCTGTATATACATCCATTGACTGTAAAGCACATTTGTACATTTGTTGCCATCATCCATCTCAAAACATTTTCTTTCGACTTAAGCCCCTGGTATTAGCTCCTCCTTTTTCAACTCCCTCCCTGCTCCCCTTCCTCTCCTGGGCCCTTGATAATTTATAAATTATTATTATTTTGTCATATTGTGCACTGTCAGATTTCTTCCTTCACTCACTTCCTTGTTGTCCATACCCCAGGGAGGAGGTTATATGTAGTTTCTTATAATCAGTTCTCCCTTTCTACTCCATCTTCCTTCTACCCTCCAGGTATCATCCCTCTCACCACTGGCTCTAAAGGGATCATCTGTCCTGGATTCCCCATATTTCCAATTTCTATCTTTCGAAAGATGGGCACCATCAGCTTTCTGAACTAATTTTGCTTATGCACACTTTTGTCTTAAGCAATCATATAAGGAAAGTTGGCACACAATGATATATGATCTCTGTTCTTTGATGACTGGTATCAGATTCCATTGGCCCGTCATGATCACACAGGTTGGTATGCTTCTTCCATGTGGATCAATAATTTACTTTTAATGAATACCAGTGTTTTTTTGTGGAGTCACAGATGGAAAAGGAGGCTATAATCTGTGAAAAATGGACTTCCACTAAAGACTTTCACTATATTCTAGCTTCACCAGCTCCTTGGAGAAGTAATAGTATCTCAGTTTACCAGAGGTGGAGTTCACCAGAACACCGTCTTTTAGCAAGTTTATTTTAAATTGCATTAGACAGAAAGAACATGCACTGTTCTCTCTATAACACATGTGCATTAAACACAACGTTTCCATTTCACTGGTGGAAGTGAATATTTATCCTAGAGATGCTCCTGTTATATTTTTAATTTGGTTCTCACTACAAGAAAAGAGAATGTGATGAGTCACTTTACCTTACTACAAACAGGAGAACGTTGGTAAAAAGCAAAGTTAAGTTACTTGAAGTTGAAAATATGATATCATTTTGTCTTTTCAAAGAAATTTGATCATGCAAATCTTTTTTTGGGGGAGGAGCATCACTATCCTCTGGTGGTTGGAGTAGGAGAATCATGCAAATCTGATAAAACATCAGCATATGAACTATTGCAATATTCAACAATGTTTTCCAATAGGGCCATCATTGGCTTCTTAAAAAGGATAATTCTGTGCGTAGAAATTTGCCACATGTTGTAAAGTAGTCCATGCTTCTGACTCTAACCACTAACAAAGCTAGCCTCCTTCCTTATAGAATCTTGTCAATAACACAGATTTTCATACGTTTTCAAGAACTTAATGTACTTTGTGTTCAGTTGGACATCAATCTTGTCAATGAATTATTTTCTTAAATGTTAGACTAGAACCAGTCATAGAGCCAAATTCATTGCCATAAAGTCAATTTAGACTCAAAGTAACTTCATGTCAGCTAGTGTTATATCCTTTTATGTGAACTAAAAGTACAACTATGTTCATCGAAGTTAATATCAGTAGATAGTGTATACAGCTTTGAGCTACATTAGAATCAAGTACGAAGTTGCTTGATTGGAATGCAGGAACTGTTAAGGACCACGGATAGATCCACCTCCATATCGCATATGCTCCATCTGCAGCATAGGCTACTGATTCTGAACTGCAATCATAGCAGTTCAAACACTTTTTAAAGTTAAAATTTGGAGATGGTTATTATAAAACAGTAAGGATTTCCCTAATTTTTGATATTGGAATTAAAGGGCAATATAATCTGTTACTTTATTTCAATGAAAGTCCATGAGGATCAGTCAAAAATATTGCTCTTAGGACTCCAGTTTAGATATGCATGGATTCAGTCTAAACAAACTGTTTTAATATGTGTCTACAATAGGTAAACATCTACAGACTACACTTCTTTGCACCCTCAGCCATACACATGTCTTAGAATTGGCAGAGTGCCTTCACAAGAGAGGTTGACTCAAAACAATGCTTGCTAGAGGGAATTGCTGGGACAGTTAAATTGAAGACAGAGTTCAACTCAAAAGGTTATTAAAACTGCTGTTCAGGATTTGGCTCTTTTTTTTCTGTGTGTGTATGTATCATTACAAAGATGCAATATCAATATGTATCTTGTAGGACAGAAGTAATCATGACAGTTTATTATAAAGAATTTTTAAGAAAGTTGAAAATTATATTGGTAAGAAATCAGAAAATTGCCACAAAAAATGTTTCCCATCATGGCAGTGCACTTGTTCATTCTTTAATTGCAAATCTAAGTCAAATTATATCCTTGATTCTTTGCATCCTTCTCCATTTTTATTGATGTTCCTTATTGGTTCATTTGTAAGGATTTTTGTTTTCTTTCTGTTGAGGTGCTATCGATACTGAAGACTGCAGTCGTTGATGTTCAGCTCTATGTTTGTCAAGTTCATTTAGCTTTCAGCAATCAATGTTAGATAGTCTGCCGCTCTCAGGCATCTTTTTCATATGGAGAAGCTTCATGGATTATTTGCTCAACACACACACTTCCAAACACTATTCCAAAGAACGGTGACCCAATAGAATGCAAAATTAATTGACTAATAGATTTGATTTCACACATCGATAAATATTGTTGAAGATATTGAAAACTGGTTGCAGAAGAATGTAGAAAATCCCTAGAAATTCATGTTGGACTCAGAAGATATGAAATAGGGGATACTATTGCTGATGTCAAATGAATCTTGGCTGAATGCAGAAAATACCAGGGAAATACTTACTTGTATTTTATTGTTTATACCAAGGCATTTGACTGTGTGGACCAAAACAAACTGTGGGCAATATTGCAAAGAACAAATAATTCCAGGACACTGAATTGTTTGTTGTTCTTGAATCTGTATAAAAAACAAGAGACAGAATTCAGATAGAGCTATGCATCAGGGGCCATTTGGATTAGAGTAGGATCCTTTCACCTTATTAATTATGTCTATATTTTGTGGACATAATCCATGACTCTGGAAAGAAAAGCCACAGTTGAGCAGTTGAAGAGATGAAGGCAATTGACTTTTCTAGGTCAGATAATTGGATATGGTAGAATTTGATGGATAAAAGCTATGGGAATCTGCAGACTTTCTGACTCAAATTATCCACAGAATGCTGGCCTACATGATTGAAAGAAACCTACTAATATCAAGGGGAGCTGGGTATTATCAAAAAATTGTAATGCTACATTGAAATGTAAGATTTTCCACTAGTCATAACTAACAAACCTTAAAATTTTAAAGATTTTCAACTATAATAAGTAAATTCAGACCTTAAAATCATAAGTATTATCAACTTATATAATAAGTAAATACCCACATGTATATTACTAAAAAGAGATTCATTTGAAATATGAAGACAGATGAAGCTAACGTAAAAGAATAGTGACTATGGTATTTAACAGACACACAAATGAGATTAAATATGAGTTTGATTCTATTAACTAGTGTTTAATTTATGAATTATAATGCAAAACTATAAAATTTGGTAGATATCTAACAATTTTGGCTTCCTAAAGAAATGTTTTAATTTACAAACCCACTGTCTTCTGAAATGCAAGTGTTTTACCTGGAAGCCGGGCAGTCAATTATCCACTCCAAGTCAGAAGAAAGCAGCCAACTTTTCATTGAAAAAGGCACACCAGAAAGAAGATCACAGTGGTGGGAAGCAAGATGGTCTATGTGGCATCCCATTTGAAGCCAGAATGCATAGAGATTGCCTCACTTTGGTTTTGGCATTTACATTTTGGACAGTCATGTGTAGATGGTTCACATTAGCTCAGATTTCAGAGTAATCATAGGCAATAACTGTGGCCAGGCAAACAGAACAATGAAGTTCTTTAAGTCTTATGGCTATCTTGAAATATCTCTGTTGAATACAGAAATAGCAGGGTCTCAGTTTTTGATCATTAATTGCAGCGTAAATAAGAAAGGACTCTCAGCATTATCTAGTCCTTTTAGGTGACATTGTTTCCATCTTGCAGACTTCTGAGCCATGTAGCAAGTTAAAAAACTCCATGGAACCTGCATTGAGTGAAATATCTTAGACTATTTTTCTAATGGGGATGTTCCTAATAAACTTAAGTAAAATAATTTTGGTCACAGCATGTAAATAAATACTCACAGACACAAGGCTTGCATATGAGCATACCATAAGTCAATGATTCAACAACTTGGCAACATATTAGAACAATCTGAAGAGCATTTGACAGTTCTAATGGCCAAAGCATACCCTAACCTAAATTTATCTGGGTGCTTCAGTAAGAGGAGACCTCAGCATCGCCACTACTCTAAACAACCCCCTGCTTGTTTCCATGCACTGTGAAACTTAAGAAAGGGATTTCTAGGCAAAAACAAGTTTCTTTGTTCCTCTGCATCGATAAAGAATAGGCACAGATAGAATGCGGTGATGTGGTCTTTAAGGAGCTTCCAGCTACTCATTCATTTTGAAGTGTGGCATTAAATCAAAATAAATGTAAAACACTTTAGAAAGATTTGATGGAAAGAGGAGCTTTTGTATTTATTTGCTTGTTTTTTAATTACAGTGATTGGTTCTAGGAAAGAAACTTTGAATTGGATATATAAATTAGCAGGTGTAAAATGTGGGTAAACTGCCCAGATATTGTTATGTGGTTAAATGGCATCAAGTCAGTTTCAGCCCATTGCAGCCTTGTGCAAAGCAGAATGAACATTTCCATAGCTCTGTGCCTTCCTCACAACTTTTCCCATGCCAAAGTCTAGCAATGCAGCATTTGGGTCTGTCCATCTCCTGCGGGGCGTCCTCTTTGTTGAAGCTGCTCCTCTTGTCAGTTTGCCACCCTATGAGGGCATGTGCATTGCTGTGAGACTGGAAGGTATATGCCTGATAGTTCAAATGCCAGCAGGGTGGCCCAAAGTGAGCAGGCTTTAGTGGTGCTTCCAGAATAAGAACAGGATGAAGCAAGACTTGGCTGTGCACTTCAGAGGAAGAACCCACTAAAAACTTTTTTCCTACCTTGAAAGATTGTTAGATATTGAAAGTCTCAACAACGAAAGCAGAGCAGTGTTGAAGACCATGCTAGAGGATGGGCCCTCAAGTGTGAGGGCAGCGAAAGGACCCGCAGATTGGGAGATGATTTTTGTCAATGACACAACAGACAACGGGCATATTAGTAAAATCCACAATACCCTCCTAGCCTTCACAAAGAGAAAAACAGTTAACCCCCCTGAGGAAGTGAGCAAAAGACCTGAAAAGAAATATAACAAGGGAGACCCAAATGGCCAATAAGAGAAAATGTATGAGAAAATGCTCCTGATCATTAGTCAGCAGAGAAATGCAGACTAAAGCTAGCATGAGGTGCCATCTAAAACGCTTAAGCATAGCTCAAAACAGAGAACAACAAATAATGGAAGGGGTAGGGTGAGATAGGAACTCTCCTCCGCTGTTGGTTTTCATATAGATGCATATAGCTTCTGTAGAAAGTGGTCTGGCAATATTTAAAGCAAATGAAAATCAACCTACCTTATGACCCCACTATCCTTCTACTGGGGATATTCCTAGAAGAGATAGGAAATAACCCATGACTAATCATCTTCCTTCCAATGTTTATGTTGGTACAATTCACATTTTCAAAGAATAGAAGCAACATAAACTTGCATCAATAGAACAATGGATTAGTAAACTCTGGCACACAAATAAAATGGAGTACTGTACTTCATTAAAAAGCTCTGATGTTCATATGAAACACATCGTTTATGGAACGAGTTGGAGGGAATTATGACAAGCAAAATTGACCAATCACAAAAGGACAATGAGTTTCCAGAATAAAGTATATTCAACAGAGTATGGATAGAAGAATAATCACTTATCTCACGCTATATGGGGTGAGATATAAGTAGTCGGTTGGAGGTCGGAGCAAACTGAAGGAGGGACATACTATTCCAATACAAAGAATGGGATAGGAGAAAAAGTCAGGGAGGGGGATGATAGCACAGGGGAAGCAGGGCACTAACCCACTCAGTGGGAGAGCATTGCTTTTGTCTCCACCGAAGTGGGAGTGGGCATGCTTACCCCACCATGGCACATCAAATCATAGGGGCAACATAATCTCATGGAAAAATGTATAAAAATAGTGGGTCATGTTCGACCATAATCAGGGTAAAACTGACCCCCTCCCTAGAAGTATGTGCTATAGAAAACAGCACTAATTCTAAAAGTTGGGAAGAGGGACTGGCATGACACGCTCACATGGAAGCAAATCAAGATGGTAAAAGACAACAGGATTATCTAGAATCCATATCTGCACACAAAGCCTGGAGAGACATGGTCTTCTGCAGTAGAAAGACATAGATTCAGGACATGTCAGAAAACGGCTTCACATTTTGATATTTTTAAAATAGAGATTTGTGAATTTTCCACAAGATGTCGTGACTTCTCCTCAGATATCCTAGTTGAACTTCTTAAACTTTTTTTTCATTTAAATGAGCTTTTCAAAATGCAATGTAGAGCTTTCCTTTATAATCCGTCTATCTTTGCTTGTTAGAGTCAAAGCAGCAGTCTTTGCATTATGTATTTTTATATGTGGTTCATCCTATAGAAAGGTGAGGAGACATCCCACTTTTCAACAATTTAACAATGTCCCATGGTGTTTTAAAATTAAAATAAATATATGGCAATACTATTTTTGCATTCTGTGAAAATTTTGTTGCTCTATATAGACCAAATTTTAACTCAAGAACACTCCCCCTCCCACCCCGGACCCTGGTCTATGATGTCCCACTTAAAATCTAGTCACTTTATCCTAGAGGCTAATTTGAGGATGGGAAAACAGCACACACAAATCACTGATTTTTCCCAAATAAGTTTCCCTCTATATCAGTACTCAAACTGGCATTTGGGAAATTTTGTCACACTCAATGAGGAAATATTGGTCTGTGTTCATTACAAGATTTTTTTTAACAAGTAAAATATCTTTACAGCTTCTGCTAAGGTAATGCTACTCTGAGGTTGCTGTTTGAACAGGATATGACATTTAAAAGAGGAAGATTTTTGCATGGAAATAGATGAGTGAGAGGGCCCACACTACCGGCCAACAAAATAAATTGATATGATTACCTCCAGGGATCAGTTCAAAAGCTCTGCATTATTGAAAAGTGTGGCAAGATGTTATTTGCTGGCAGTGTTCAAGGAGGAGAGGGGCAGCTACAGAAAAATAGCACATTAATATTATTAGGTGAACATTCCCCAGGAAGATGTATGTTTACTTCCTCTGAGTAAGTTAACAATTAGCTGTCATCTCTCTCCAGGGTTGGAGACAGAGTCAGATACAGTCAAATGTAGTAAAAGTGACTTACGAGTCTCACAATCTTGCTAAGAGCTGGAAACTTTAGAGGGCTAATATGAAATATGAAATATGAAGTGTGGAGTATGCGTGTCAATTAGATCAGTGTTGCTAAAAACAGTTTTTCAACTTTACTGATATTTTATATTATTGTTCTATCAATTGCTGGGATTGCTTATGAATGTTTTTTCATGATTGTTAAATCTTCATTTTGAAATCTCTGTTTGTGAACATTTGCATTATGTATACTGAAGCCATATTGAGAAGTACAACATTAAATATTTTGTTTCCTCGTGAATTACTTTTATATGGATTTTCTTTGTTATGGCCTTTAAGTACTCTCTATTTTCAGCCTACCAGAGTCTATGCCTTTTGGCTATCTTTTCAAAACATAAAGACGTCTTTAAACATTAGTCAGACAAATTAAATGTCATTTGAATTTGATAATATAAGCAATCAATGTAATGACTCAGATTAACGTTTGTCTACAATATCATTTGATATGAATCACCTAGTTTTACATTTTCCTTCATATGATCAACATTTTAAAATTCTATATTTCCTCTATTATGCTCTTTATGACAAATAAAAGGTTACTGAAAATTCATATACTGCTATTTCTCAGACAATAAGATTCCCTTCAATCATTAATCTGTTCCTGTTTTTATTAGTAGGTGCCATCATATTGATCTTGATTCACAATGACCCTATGCACAACAGAATTAAACACAGCCTGATTTTGTCCCCTTCTCACAACTGTTATGTTTTACCGTATTGTTGAAGCAGTCATGCTGTCAATCCATCTTTCTCCCTTTTGGATTCGCTCTGCTTTACCAAGCATCACTTTCTTGTCCAGACCTGGCATATCATTAGTAGCACATCAAAATCCATGAGATGAATCCTCACCACCCTTGCTTCTAAAGTGTATTATTCCTGTGCTTCTCTGAGACAAAATATTTGATCTTTGAACAGTCCATGGTATTTTCAATATTCTTTGTCAGTAACATAATTCAAATGCATTGATTCTCCTTTGGGCTTCCTTATTCAATGTTCAAGTTTCACATACATATGAAGCAATTGAAAAAACATCAAGGCTTGGGTCAGGTGCATCTTCATTAGAAAAATGACATCTTTGTTTTCAGCACTTTAAAGATGTCTGGTGTAGCAGATTTTGACTGCTGCTTCTATTAGGACTGATTGTATATACAGGCAAGATGAATTATTGACTACTCTATTTACCATATTACCTAATGATTCAGAGTTGAGTATTTTTATTGTCTTTGTTGAGTTGAAACCCACACTGAAGTCTGCAAACCCAAATCTTCAGTAGCAGATGCTTCGATTCCTTCTCAACTTTCATTGGAAAGATTTGCACTTTCACAAGAGCCATATATGATCTTGATCTTGCCTATATGAAACTGTCCATTTCACAGTTGAACCTGGCCTGGTTTTAGCTGCTGATGTTGAATTTCTCCATGATCTTCTCCCACAGATTACTGTCTGTTGCTTCCTCTTTTTTCCAATCATTTCATTTCAATTGAAAATCATTATTATTGCATCTTGTTTGCATATGTGATCAAGTTCAGACTGAGATAAAATTGGTCAATTTTTTTCATCACTAACTTTAGTGGTTGATGCATAAATTTGAATGATAGTTGTATTCACTGAATACACTTGTGTGAAGCTAGATATTCACTCATTATAGGTGGCATCATCCTTCAAGATACAATTTGAAACGTCTTATATTTCGGGAATTTATTTTTACATTGCATTTTATTTTATTTATTTAGCCAGCAGTTTATTGGCACATAATTTAAATATCGGATAATCAATCAATTAATCTTATAAAGGAGAATTGTACAATCAATCACCACATCGATCTCAGAGCATTCCCTTCACCCGTGGTTGAATCACCTTTAAAATAATGAGTTAAAATCATGATCAGTTATAGTTATCCCTAGATCACATTCATCATCTACTGCCAAAATTCTCTTTCACTCCCTATCTCCCATTCCTTATTGCTGCACTCACTATAGCACTCCATATCAGTGGCTGTCATTACACATTTACTCTCCCTGTGTTTCACAGCTGGGAAACCCCACAGGAAGCAATGAACAACAGATCACACCCAGTCAGTAAGGATAAGATCCTATTGTTATAAAGACAAAAAATTATTTTTTAAAAGTAAACGTGATGCCCTTCCTTTCGAGTCTGTTATTTGTGGCATAGTAAACCATATGCTTTTCTAATCAAAGTGACTTTATTAGTTCATTTCAGCTCAGAGAGACCTAGCTTTGCAATCTTTGTATGTTCCATTTTATTTCTGCTGACTTTCAATTTCCTCAGGTGCACGCTTCACACGTTCAAAGTTCCAATTAATAATAGAAATTTGTACCAATATTTTCTTCATTTGATGTATATCCCATGAAATGTAGGTTCAGAGGTTGTTTTTTTTTTCTTCCTGAAGTTGTTTCTCCATGTAAAGCATTATGGGAGAGTCTACTTAGAGAAGGTAGCTCTTTCTCAATCTTATTTTAACACCTTCTAGTCAAAGCAATTCAACTTCTGATACTATATGTGACAATGTTTGCCACTCTTTATAGTATTTTCAGAATAAGAAAACATTTAAGGTTTTACACACAATTTCCAGTAGCTAATTTTTGCTATGGAAAGCCTATTCCTTTTTCACAGTTTATTCTTTATCTGGGAGCTCTGCTCAAGCTTCTTCACTTTACTGTGCCCTGTTTTATTTGAAAATATCAGCTACTTGACTAGCATCAACCAGACACAAGCCACCACAGTACAACAAAATGACAGACTAATAGACAATAAATTATGAACAGACAAATAGATAATAACATCTCATTAAGACTTTTCTCTCACATAGGAAAAAACCTATGGAACTATCAATTATAAAATATTAGTAGTAAAACATTCAACTTTTAATTAATAATTCAAGAGTTTAGATTATGTACATCCATGAAATGAAGGACGTGTCCTTAACATTGTTCTGACAATTGTTACTTTTTTTTGTCAATAGTTAATTTTATGTGACTTTTTCTGAGTGGAAGAAAATAGTTTGAAGGGTGAAAATTTTATGGGTTTAGTCAATAAGCCTTCAGTGGAAATATTCTCCCAAGTCATTTGACTCTATGAATTTCTTTAAGTTAAATGTTTTTTGGTTATTTATATGTATGATGACCAAAATCAAGGAGAGGCTACCAAAACAAACATATTTGAGACTTCTAGAACTGTGATTCATTTTATTATCTAGTCTTCAAAATAAAATATTATATTTCTAAAAAAGTGTTAAGGCATAGGTTATATTCTCTTTGAAAATTTGTGTCATCACCAGCCTGTGTGAAATAAGCGATTATATCCATCACCAGCCTGTGTGAAATAAGCGATTATGCAAACAAGGAAGGTCAGAGTGAAAACCCAAAGGCTATTTGTAGACAAGTGGATCCTCTTAAAAAGGGTCACAAGGAAAGGATGATTCAAGCAGGGTGCAGTTCAGCACCCACAATAGACCCAACATTCCTCTAGTTACCAAATGCCTCCTCTGCCACTGTCATGACCCAGTTCTAGCTTACAAATCTGACTACACTGGAGTTGCACATTGGTACAGATAAGAGAGCTAATGCACATGAGACCGAGTCCATATATATACTTCAGGAACAGTAGTGAGAATTGTTATACCGTAGGATAAGGTGTAGGGAGGTGAAGAAAGGGGGAACAAATGACAAGGTTGGTTATAACACACACATCCTGAGGGGCAGGAATAACAGAAAAAGTGGGTGAGGGGAGACAAAGTATGGTGCAAGATACAAAATAACAATAATACAATGTAATCGATCAAGGATTCACAGGGGGGAAGGGAGATAAAAAGGAGCTGATACCTAGGGCTCTAGTAGAACTGAACTGTTTGGGAAAGAGGATGGGAACATATGTACAAATGTGCTTAATAAAATTGGATGATAGATTGTTATAATATTTGTAAGAGAATCCCACTAAAATGATTAATTAAAAAAAGAAAACTTGTGTCATGTTTTATTATTTCTATATATTCATTATAAAATCATACATATTTTGTTAGCTCCGCAAATAACTGTTTTCTATAACCTGCTTTGAAATTATGTATAGACTTAGTAATCATAGCTAAATTTTTATGATTATAAGTGACAGATGTCAGTAGCTTGCAATCATTTTTAGCTTGACATTTTCAATTATTATAACTATATTGAGGAAAGAAGATTAAGGAGCTCTCAGGTGCCAAATCACATTATTTCAACTTTATGTAGAGCTGTCAGGGACTGATAAATCCAAAGGGATAGAAATGTTCTTGAGTAAAAATGCATAGAGAAGGTCTACTTGACAATTTGAAAAGGAATATAGCAGCTTAAAGTATAAATGACAAGAAATGAGTGATTATCTAGTTTTAACTTCCAGGTCTCCTTGAAAATGATTCTGTGGATTTAAAATGGGGTAATAATCAACAAAATCACACAAATTAATGAATTTTAAATTTTTAATTATCTGCACTAAAGTCTTTGATAAGCATATATCTCAGAGTATATAATCAAGATTAGAAATATTAAAGACAAACTATATTTTCTGAATTGATAGTCATCACAGTCTTTTACAGTACAGTTTCCTTTTCATTTAACATTTCTATCAGAAATTTGAAACTCAGTTTTTCCCATTCATTTCATATAGATAATTGAGAATGTTTAACATATGCAGAGCCAATGAAACTCATGTAGAAACATCCTTTTGTCAGATCAGATGTTTGACATACTCAAGATCATTATGAGTTTCTTTTCTCAAATTCTAAATTTATGTTCCCAAACCCCTTCTGGTTTCTATTGTTGCTTTCATTTTTGAAACTAATTTTAAGCAGGAATATATTGTAGATTTAATATATTCTCCAAACAAGTATATGTGAAATCCCTTGAATATGACTTTATTTGAAATTAAAGTTTTAGAAAATGTTTCCTTTAAATTACCATGAGGTCTTGACAGAATAAGATAGCTTTTACTACAATCTAAGTAGTGTCCTCATTAGAGATGAAAGGAACCTTCAGAGAACTAGAGGAAAGGCGAATATATGGACAAGAAGACAAAGATGCAGACATAGGATTACCAGAAAGAATAAGAAAGTATACTGCTGTACTGCTCTAGAACTCTGAGAGAATATGGCTGGCTGACATGGTGAACTGGGGGCTATTTCAGTCCCCAGAACCGTGAAGCAAAACTTTTTACTACTTGAAGTCTCTGCCTTGCAGTATCTTGTCATGGTAGTTCTAGGAAAGAAATACAGGAGATACGTCTTAAGATAAACTTAAGGTTTCTTCCCTTTATAACTGCAAGCAATAAGAGCATTGCATGTGAAAAATGAGTACTGAGAGCATAATAAAATTATGATTAACACTGATAAGTTAGCGACTGTTCATTTTTTAACATATGGCTATTCATAATCTCATTTCTTTTTGAGACTCACATGCCCACTAGCTTTTCTCTCTAAACATTTTTCACAGAATATAGTATCTCACAAAATATTGGTGGTCAACTAAGAGCAATTATCTCACTATTCTTGGTCATACTGCAATATTACAAACCTTGATGTATTACAGATCCCTGTTGCATAATTGACTGCAAGTGCTTAGTAAACATAGCTTGATAGGTTTTGATATATGTGTTCACAGGTAGAATATTCAAGCATAATCAAGATAACAAATACATCCTCAAAAGCTCCATTAGGTCTTTTGTAAATTAAACTTTCCCAATTGTTAATGTTTTCCCATTCTCTTATCTCTTCCTACAAATCACATTAGCTTCTCCTAGAAATTTCTAGAAATTGAATTATTTATATTATATGCTCACTATCTATTGAAAAATAAATCATATAATATACACTAGGGGTGCTCACATATTTTCAGCATATGAGCTACTTATAAAAGGATCGAGTCAAAATGATCTACCAATTACAAAAATACAAGACATATTTTATTTATTTATTACATTTATTCATAAATGCATTGAGAATTCTTTATGTATTCTCAATGTGTGTTTCTGTACCTTGCATAACCACATGAGTCCATATGGTACAACACAACACAATTAACTATGTACATTTTTGCCATGACCTGAATTTAATGACTTGCACTGAATGGAATGAGCCAGAGATGTTTAGTCCAGACAGTAACTGCTGACAGCCAGCCTCAAACATACTTCCAAATGATCGTCAGTCATGGTTGAATGGTACTTGGACTTAATGATCTTTATGTGCGAAAAGAATGACTCACATATATAAGTATAGCCAAATAATGCAGTTAAGGAGGTAGCACATTTTCTCATGTTTGGGTGCTTTCCTGGAAGTAAGTTCTAGAACTGTTCCTGCACTCTAGATTTCAGCTGAATGCCATCTTGTAGCGTCAAAGTCTCCCATTCCATATGAAAGTAATACATTTTTGTTTCTTACTGGTCCAGTTCTCCCACTCATTTTAATATCATTTCTTACATTTAAGAGGGAAGAATAAAACAAGGTCTAAATATTGGTGATTACTTAGCTTGTCAGTTTTGCTGTACTTAGCACAGTTTTTTGCACATGCATTTGACACCTAAGATTGCATCTGATTGGCTGTGGTGTACATCGGTTAAGTTATGAGAATGAAAATAGGCTTGTGTCCATTTTTGTAATGTCATGCCATCTACCCATACTACATTTGCAATCAACTGGTAGACCATTCTCAAAATATTTAGCACCTCTGCTGTACTCCAATTTTGAATTGACCCTCTGAAAATATTTTTCCCAACACTGTCCGCAACCTTCAGCCCCAACACCTATCAATATTATATTACCTGAAAGAATTTACTTATTCTAGATATGTTTTATAAATGGAATCAGAAAATATATGTCCATGGTTTATCCATGTGATGATGAAGGTCAAACTACAAAATATTTGTGTTATTGTTATATGTTCATTTTTATATTTAGCATTAGAGTTCATGACCCACATTTTGTGTACTCATTTATCTGTTGATGAATATTTAAGGATATTTTCCACTTGAGATTGAATACTATTTCATTATAAGGCTGTACTATGCTTTGTTTACACGATCATCAACTGGTGTATACCAGATGATCTCCACCTTTCAATTATTATGATTCTGGAAATAACATTGCTTGTATGTATCTTTTTTGATATATTGGTTTCTGCTATTTGGAGTAAGCAAAAAGTAAAATTGTGTTAGCACTAGAATCCCAGTTCATTAATTCAAGGGTTTCCTCCAAATGAACTTGTTAAACACCTCGTCAGAATTAGTAGGTGGGTAAAGATAGATAAGTGTGTTAGCTAGAGTAACAAATTCAGAGACATTCATATGTGTATAAAAAAGAGCTTTATATTAAGAGTAATTGTACATTAGGAAAACATTCCTGCCCAGTCCAAGTCAAGTCCTTAAGTCCAATATTAGCCCATATGTCCAATGCCAATCTATAAAGTTCTCTTCACACTCACACGACATATGCAATGGAGCCAAATAAAGGAAGATCACAGATCGGTAGGTGGAAAGTCTTGTGGATTCAGTGGTGGTGGAAGCATCTTAGTGCTGTCAGGGGTCTCCACGTCGTTTCTCTAGCTCCAAGACTGTGGTTACAGCTGGGATCTCCATGTGGTTTGGCAGCAGGAAAACAAGCAGAGCTTCTCTGTGCATCTGGCCTCTGGTTAGCTATGTATCTCTTTTGCACTTCCAAATGCAGTCATCAAGGTGTGACCTGAGTGATAAGCTAGATTCCAACCCCTTCACAGTTTGAAAAGAAATTATATAATAAGCTACAAGTTTTCTCGTTAATGCATTGGGGTCATTTTTTAAATCTCGCTCCATAGAGTCAATGCTGTCAATTCTGTAGCGCAGGGTAAAAATGTCCTGTGAAAAGACTGTCATTTCTTCCTTGGAGGAACTGGTAGATTAAAAGTAATGACACTGTGGTTTTTAGCCCAATGTGTGATCATTACGCCACCAGGGCGTCTCTGAATTTGTTAAGGTCCCTTAAAAAGAAAGAATAAACTTTGTGCTAAGTGTGCGGGAGGGAAATTTATGTTCAAGTCTAATATAAAAACTTAATAAAGTTCAAGTGGACATCTTGCTTAATTGTTGAAGTCTTGCAGCAGGTTTATATCAATGTTCCTCCATATAAAACAAAGCATTTTAGGTGGTCAGAGAGATTTAAGGAGGAAAAGGATGAACTCAAAATTGAACCCAGAAAGTGAAGACTATCCATCTTGTTGAACTGAATTGAAGAAAGTATGACAGCAGTTCAGAAAATGATAGAAGACTGTAGAATTGACATTGATGGATGTGATAGTTAAAGTTGGGAACTCACATGACTTGACATTTTCATTTATAAGTGATCATCTTATTTTCAGCAGACTTTCAGCTAGGTTTTGCGAAAAGCATCGTGCAAAGATCAACTACTTCAAAGAACTGAATTTTCAATTAGTGAAAGTAAGATGGAATGTAACTAATATAATTTAATGGCATGTTTCATAGTGAAAGTCTAGCTTTACATTTGCCAAATTGATCCAAAAGGCAATATATAACTAAGCAATCATTTCCAAGAGGCTAGTTAAATTCATCACTTGTCTGTCAGTTTGTTATACTGTAGTAGCTTATGTGTTGCTTTGATGGTAGAAACTATACCACTGGTATTCTAAAAGCTATAAAGAGCATGCAAAGTAAAGGTTTCCATAGAGTTTTCAGACTGAGGAGAGACTATAAAGAAGAGACTGGCTAACATTATGTAAGGAAATAGGCACTGAAAGTTTTGTATATAGAATGGAAACATTGTCACATACTGGATGCCTAATGAACAGAAATAGAGCATTGTCAGAGATATTTCCAGAGGGTGGGTCCCTCAGAAAAGAAGCAATCAATCTGTGACTGATGAAGAGCTGATTTTGCTAAGTAGACTCAACCAAGATGACATGAAAGAGGAAAGTCCTTGGAAGTGAAGCCTTCTAAATCTTTTTTAAACATATAAAAATCAATAATCTAGGCATTAGTGAGCTGAAATGGACTGGTGTTGGGCATTTTGGATTAGAAAATCACATTCCTTTTTATGTCAGGAACAGAGAGTCAAGATGAAGCATGTTGCATTCATTGTCAAAAAGGGCATCGCAAGATCTATCTTGAAGTATGATACTGCCTGTGATAAGATTATGTCTGTCAGCCTCCAAGGAAATCTAATCAGTACAACATCTTTCAAATTCTGCACCAATCACGACTGCGAGTGATGAAAGAATTTTACCAATATCTTCAGTTTGAAGTTGATCAAACATGAAATCAAGATTAATTGACAATTATTGGCAATTGGAAAACAAGAGTGAAAAACAAAAAAAGAAGCAGCAGTATCAGGAAAATATGGCTTCAGTGACATAAAGGAGGCTGGAGATAGCATGATAGACTTTTGCAAGACCAATGACTTGTCTATAGAAAATATCCTTTTTCAAAATCACAAAAGCCAGCTATATATTAGAATTCTCAAGATAGAATACACAATAATCAAATTTACTGTAAATGTGGGAAGACACATGGGGAAACATTCTCAGGAGCTAAAACCAGGCATGACTGTGGAGGAAAGCATCAATTGTTCATATGCAAGTTCAAGATAAAGCTGAAAAACAGTAAAACAAGTCCAGGAGAGCCACAGCACAACCTTGCACCT
>PVJH01012044.1:48329-66221 GCA_004026705.1 Nesogale talazaci
CCCCCCCCCCCCAAAAAAAAAAAAAAAGAAGACCTGATGGACTGGAGGAGGACATGAAGAACACAATTCATGAAAAAAGACAAGGAAAACTATCATTAAAAAGACAAAAAAGAGGGCTGAGCCCTGGTGGCGTAGCGGTTGTGTGCGGGACTGTGGCCCACTGGGATGGAGGTTCAATTCCAGCTCCACAGGAGCAAAGGCTGGGCCTCCTACTCCCACCACCAGAGGGCAGTGATGCCTAAAAAATAAAAAAATAATAAGTAAATTTTTAAAAAATTAAAAAAGACAAAAAGATAGAATCAAAATGGATATCAAGAGAGAGTCTGAAAACTGTAGATTAGAAACTTACAGAAAGTTGTAGCATAGCTAAGACAAATGGAAGAAATTATTATTCAAGTGCTTAAAAGAAAATCTCAAAGTGCAGCTCAAGAAAGCAAAACTCAATCCTATCATGAAATATACAAAGACCTAGAGTATGAAAATCAAAATAGAAAAACAAGCTCAGCATATATCAAACCAAAGAACTGAAGGAATAAAAAGTCAAGCCTATGGAAAGATTGTATGGACAAAATATTAACCGATCCAGGAAGCATCAAAAGAACTTAGAAGAAGTATACAGGTTCACTGTACCAAGAAGAATGTGTCAACATTTAACTACCTAATGAAGCAGCCTAAGAATAGAAGCCAGTTTTATTTAAGGAAGAAGTTCAAGTTGCTCTAAAAGCACTAGCCAAAAGCAAGGCTCCAGGAATTGATGGAATATCCACTGAAATGTTTCAACAAACTGAAGATGCATGGGTAGCATTCACTGTTATAGACTAGAGAATAGGAAGACAGCTCCTTGCCTAACTCACTTGAAGAAATGCATGTTTATACTCTCTCCAAACAAAGGTGAACTAACAAAATGCTCAAATTGCTTTCATTGCTAACACATGCAAGTAAAATATTGCTGAAGATCATCCAACAGTGGCTGCCTTGGTACATTGAAAGGGTGCTATCTGAGATACAGGCCTGCTTCAAAAGAGGACTTGGACTGAAATTTATCATTTCTGATGTCAGATGGGTCTTGACTGAAAGCAGAAAATACCAGAGAGAGGTTTACCTAGGTTTTCATTTCTTTTGTCAAAGTATTCGACTGTGTATATCACAATCAACTGCAGGATATAATGGGACTTCCAGGACATTTCATGTGCTCATATGAAATTCGTACATGGATCAATTTGTAAGTTTTGAAAATAAGCAGAGAAACTGGACTGTATGAAGAAGAATGTGGCATTGGGATCAAAGGATGGCTTATTTAAAACCTGTGATGTGCAGATGACACAACATTGCCTGCTGAAAGTGAGAACGATGTGTGGTACTTGCTGCTGAAGGTCAAGGATTGGTGCCTTCAGTATGGATGACAACTCAATGTAAGGAAGACGAACATCCAAACAACTGGACCAATTCTTAGCATCATGGTAAATGGAGAAGAGCTTGAAGTAGTCAAGGATTTTGTCTTGCTTGGACCCACAATCAACGCTCATAGAAGCAGCAGATGAGTGAGCAAAAGATGTATCAGAAGACATCTTTAGAGTACTGAAGAACAAGGGTCTTACTTTGAGGTCTAAGGTGCACCTAACCTAAGCAAGGCATTTTGAATGGCTTCATATGCATATGAAAGTTGGACATTGAAAGGAAGACAGAAAAAGAATACATGCTTTTGGATTATGGGGCTGATGAAGAATATGTGAAGCATCAAAGGCAGCTAAATCTCTTCTGGAAGAAGTATGGACAGAGTGCTCCTTAGAGGCAAGGAAGGCAAGACTTCATCTCAAGGACTTTGGACAAGTTTTTAGAGAGACCAGATCCTGGAGAAGGACATCATGCAATGGGTCAGAAAAAGAGAGACATGACCTCAGGAAAATAGATTGATATAGTTGCTGCAACCTTGGCTCCAGCGTAGTAACAATTGTGAGGATGGCAAAGAATAGAGAAGTGTTTCCTTCGGTTGTGCACAGGGTGCCTATGGAACACACTGACTAAATAACACATCATAACTGCAACAAATTTATTCAGGATTTTCTCAATAGTTTACATCCTATTTCCATATTTAGAAGACTAGTATTTTCAGATGTACAATTTTTTATGATAACTTTTCTTATTGGTAAATATTATCCCATTGTTTACAGGCTTCCACTGCTACTAAGATGAAATTGACAGTGTTTGGGGAGGTGTCTTTGTATGTGACAACTTTTCCTTTGCTGCTTTAAGATTTTGTTTTTGTCTTTCGAAAGTTTGATCATATTGATTGTTGGTATAGGTCCTCTTGGCTTGATCCCTTTTGCAATACATTGAACTTCATGCACAAATTCATATATATCTTAAGAATCTAAAATTTTACAGCCCTGATGTCTTCAAATATCTTTATGTTCCTCTCTGTCTTCGAATTTGGGGCTCACATGGTATAATGGTTATGGGCCAATGGTTCAGGACTACCAGTTACCCTTGAGGAGAAAGAGAAGGCCTTCTACTCCCATAAATAAATAGCTACAATCTTGGGAATTCACAAGGACAGTTGAACCTTGTTTTCTCAGGTCTGATAAGTTGGAATTAACTCAATGGCAGCAAGTTTGGGTTTGAATTTTAATATTGCAAGACTGAAAGCACTCAGCTCCAAAGCAGAAGGATGTCTAAGGAGTCACTCCTTAGGAGAAATATTTGACAATTGGTTTCAGAAAGGATTATCATCTAGGAATCCTTACGGGTCCATCTTTTTTCACTAAAGAGTCAAGATGACTCATAAGTTACTTTGATATCAAGGAATTTGAGTTGTATATTGTTATTTAATAATATTATTTTAAATTGGGTTATTTGTCCTGCATTTCCTTATGTTCTGTTCATTTTTTTTCATTCAAATCATGTCTTCAGATTTTCTCTGCTAATTTCAATAGTTCTGTTTTCGCAAAAAATTTAAATACTTTTGCTAATATTTTAATTTTGTTCTTATATTGTCCTATTTTACTCCCTCCATAGGATTACCTGCATTTTTTAAGCATATTTTTAAAAGTTGTTGTAAAATTTCCATCTTGTATATAGAGAAAAGGATAATGGGGCTCTTTATTCCTGTGAAGAGTCACATTTTCAGAAGCCCCTGGGGCAGTTCCAACTTGTCCTATAGGATCACTAAGAAAAGGCATCGATTTATGGCAGTGAGAGAGAGAGAGATCATCAAGGTCTAATGATTTAGTGAGTTATGCTTGGGTTGCGAACTACATGGTTAACAGTTCGAATTCAGCCTCAGCTCTAAATGAGGAGAAAAATGTGACATTGTACTCTGTAAACAGTCACAGTCTTAGAAACCTACAAGCACAGTTCTATACTGCCCTATTAGGCAAGATTACTATAAGTGGGAATAGACTTGTTGGCTGTGAATTAGGGTTTTGGAGGTTTATGAACAGGTATTTACAGTATCTAGACTTCTCAAGCATGTTCTCGGCTGACGTATTTGGTTCCTTTGAAAGGACCATTCTTCCTGTTTCTCTAAATGTCTATGATTTTTTTATGCAGAATTGGACATTTTAATACCTATTCTCTGATAGTTCCATAACATGTTCTCTTTCTTTCTGGGACATGCTTCAGTGTTTGTTGTTTTCCCCTCTTTCTTTATTCTCTGTCGGTCCTTCACTTTCTCACTTCTCTGTTGAAGTCATTGGTAGTCTGTTAATTTCATGTGTCCTTCAGACTTTTTTTTCAGATTATTTAATCATTTAATATGAAATGCCAGACGTTGAAACATGACTTGTTAATGCTAATATACTGTTTATCACTTGCCAACTGTACATCTTTTTTTGGGGGCATCACTGACCCCTGGTGGGAGGAAGAGACCCAGCCTTGTTCCTGGAGAGCTATTGCTCTATTTGAACTGCCAACCCTGTGGGCCACAGTACTGCACACAACCACTATGCTACTGGGGCTCACCCCCAATTGTACATATTAAAAGAAATAACATCTCTTTACTTGAGACTCCACCTCAGATGGGGACATTGTGTCACCTAGCAGGAAATGTGAAAGACCAAATAGCTCAGCAGTATCTCAGGGTTACCCCAATTTAACAGTCTCCTACAACACTATTGCAAAAGGAACAGAACTATTCCATTGAACTTAAAGATGAGAGGATTGTTATTCGGTTGAAATTAAAGATTCTTGCAGGTATGAGAAGCATATGGTGGTTAAGATTCCCCTGAAATTTGTTCAACCTGGATAGGCCAGCATTATTTTTTATGTGAAATAATAAAAAATTATGGTGGAGAGACCTTTCAGAACTGTGTTAGTCCAGGTAAACTAGAGGAACAAATTCAAGGACACGCATATCGATGTAAGGAAAGGGTTTATATACAAAAGGAATGGGACATGGAGAAAGCATCTCAGCCCAGTCCAGTTTAAAGTCATAAGCCCAATATTAATCCATATGCCTGAAATCAGTCTATACAGTCTTCTTCTGAATCACAAAGTCACAGGTCAGTGGGTGCAGAATCCCGGTGCTGGCAGGGCACAAGGTCCATCAACAGCAGAAGCAACTCATCACTGGCAGAGGTCTCCATCTGGCCACCCCAGCTTCAGAGGTCTGCCTCTATCAGGGCAAAGCTGTGTGGTCTCTCCATCAGCTCCTGCAGCTTCTCGAATGCTGCCAGCTTGTCTTGTCCGTGATTAATCATTTCTCTAACTCCCAACAGCTGGGGAAGATAGCTTCTTATCTTCACAAGGGAAATATCGTGAGATTTCCCTGAAGTCTCAGGAGAAAGCCATGCCCACATAGAGGCCTCCCTCATTGGCTACACAATGGCTATCTCCAGATTAATAGGGTAGACTCCACCCCTACATTTCAATCATAAAATTAACATAAGCACGTGACTGCCACAAGAACCTTTGCAGATTGGTTCCATAAGGAATGAATGTGTCCATGAATTAAGAACAGTATCCACCCACATCTTTCTCTTGTGAATATTTGCTTTATTCTTCAAGGAAAACTTAGGGATTAGACATCATTGGAGGTTTATGTGATTTCTCTAGGTATATCCAATATTTTAGAATGTGCTAACATTTTAATAACCATTCTTCTAGCATTTTATTTCACAGGGAGAAGATAGGGAACCAGGAAACTTAGCATGTTGCCTTAATCACTCTGTCATATACTGGTAAAGAGATTATTTCAGTCAGTTTTTCTAATATATTAAATGGATTTATTTTTTCAAATGATAATTTAAAGTTCAAAAGATATTTTAAAAATAAGCATTTCAGTAATTTTCTCATAAGGGGAAAAAAAGCCTTCAAACTTTGGGATACAAGTTCTCCCTAGGACATAGACCATAAAGGAATGATCAGCAGCAGAACTGCAACTAGAGCCCACATCTACTGATAGAAAGGTCATTCTTATTCCTTTTACATCATATTCCTTTCTGTCTTGGAGTTCGTTCTCTGTAAAAGCAAAGCCAGTGCTTCTGACATAGAGAAGCTTTTATTAAGGAAATGACTCCCACAACTGTAAAGTTGGTGAAGCTTCAAGTCTATAAGGCAGATGTCAGGCTGTAGGCTTCTCCTGATTTGGGTAGTTTTAGAGGCTAGTGAACAGAAGATTGGCAGGTCAGACGACAGACTATGGCTAGAGAAGTCAATGAATTCAAGGTCAACTGATGAAATAGCAGGATGCTGCTGACTTTTAGGATCAACAGGCAACACAGAATACTGTGGGCTCAATTCTCTCGGAGTGCAGATAAAACCAGGCATAAGGAAAACGAGCGTTTCCAGAAGATCCCTTTACTTGAAAGTAGGCCACACCTTGTGATAATGTTCTTTCAATTGATTGGCAAGATAGAGCAGTTCTAAACATGAAATGGAGGACATTGTGCTTCATATTGCTATGGGGGATTACTACATCTATGCTATCAAACTACTGAAATTTCTGATCCACCCAAATTGACATACATCCTCAATGATCATCCCTCTTAAAATATAAACAGATGGTGACAAAAATGCCACTTATGAGTCAATTAAGTTTGTTATGTGGATTTAGATTGTTTAATATAACACATCTGTAACAGCTCTTTTTAAAGACTATCTAGAAGCATGATTTTAGATTTTTGTCTGAGAATTCTTTGACTTGATTTTATTTATAAATATAGCATTTTATTGAGTGTCTTTCACGTTCACTGCCACCTAGTTCAGACAGATTTCTGGTGCCCTAAAAGGGCAGAGAAGAATTTCCCAAGTGTGTTTCCAATACTAACTCTTTATTTTTATTTTATTTTATTTTATTTTTTAGGCATCACTGCCCTGGTGGTGGGAGTAGGAGGCCCAGCCTTTGCTCCTGTGAGCGGGAATTGAACCTCCATCCCAGAGGGCCGCAGTCCCACGTACAACCACTACACCACCGGGGCTCAGCCCAATACTAACTCTTTATAGGAGTAGATTGCACCCTTTTTCTGCTGCCGACATGGTTTTGAACTACTGACCATAAAGTAATAGTTCCTTATTGAATGCCCTTAGAATACCTTGCATGATATACAATCTAAACTTCCTCTGTTCAAAAATTCATTTGATAGTACATGCATGACAACTTCTAAATAAAATAAACCCTACATTTTCTTTTTCTTGGACACACACACCCTAATATCAGAAAAAAATTAAAAATAAAAACAGTAAAAATAAATCAAATAAGGTCACCCTATGGAAAAGTAGAAATTATAGGCTATATTTCATATGTGTATAAGAAAGTGCTTTATACCAAAGAGTAATTGTATATTAAGAAATCATCTCAGCCCAAACCTGATTAAGTCCACAAGTTCAATATTAGCCCATATGTCCAGTACTAGTCTATAAATTCCTTTTGGAACTCATGCAGCTACTTGAAGTCAAATGCAGGAAGGTCACAGGCTGGGGGTTGAAAAGTTTTGTGGAGTCAGTTGCAATAGAAGTGTTTCAGTGTTGACATGAGTCTCTACATTGCTCCTCCACAGGAAGGTGAAGTAGAGAGAGACTGTGGTCCTAGACAGGGAGAAAAATAGAGGAAGTTCCCAAAATCCTCCTCAGAAGACCAGGACCATCAGTCTGTAGCCTGATGGACAGACTAAACACCCCATTCACTCCATTTATCAGGTTGACTTGGACTTATTCACTCTCTCATATGGAAACACAGCACTGATTCTACTAAAGGGGCAGCTATGAATGTTCCCTAGACATTTTGCACTCCACATGGCTTAGTATCAATAGGTAAAGAAGGGTGTCACTGTACAGTGTGGTGTGATTGAACTTGATTACTAAGGGAAAATTGGATTTGTGCTACATAATGGAGGTAAAGAAGAATATGTCTCAAACCCAGGACATCCCATAGACTGCCTCTTACAACCACCATGCCCTGAGATTAAAGTAAAAGGTAAACTACAGCAACCTTATCCTGACAGGGTTTCTTATGACTGAGACTCCTTAAGAATTAAGGTCTGTGTCACTCCTCCAAGCAAAGATCCAAGTCAGCTGAGGTGCCATGCCAAGGGCAAAGGATGGGGAGTAGAAGGTGGTAGTCCTACCTATCAGTCATGACCATGTGATCAATTGCAAAGGCAAAGTCTGTGATTGTCAGTATTTCTTCTTCATATGTGTTTATTGAATATATTTCCTTTATTCACACATATTCCCAGGTACACATAGGTTCAGTGTGCTTTAATGGATATGTGTGGCAGTTATAAATTATGTTAGATATAAGCATAATTTCAGTACTATTTGGAAATTATATATTGGGTACTAAAAGTTGTGTACTAGTGCCAAGTTGGCAAGGAGTGGATTGTGATAGGTTTATTGTACCAACTAGGCCTCTATAAGAAAAGGTGACTAGAGTTTAAGCAGGTTGCAGCTTGATTGGAGGGTGACCAAGGTAAATATTTTTGACAACAGCATCGCATCTCTCTTCCTCCCTGGTGATGGAATCAGCATGCTTGCTTGAGCTTATTCTTTGTCTTAACCATATGCTGCACTACCTGTGGGACAAGGAAACCATGAATCATAATGGTAGAGCTTAATGCTTCTTAGTCTATATTGCTGAGCTGCTAGTGTATATATCACTTGAGTCTGAGGTCCAATCAGGGTCTGCTTCACGTTTTTGTTCATTCTCTGTCTCAACCTGTGTGCTAGACTACCAGTGGACCAAACCAATACATGGATTGTGTTGCTAGAACTTGAGGCTCCTCTGAGATCTGCTTTGCCTCGCTCCTGGTGTATGCATCGCTTGAACTTGAGGCTGTTGGATTCTGTCACTGTGTCTGCCTTGAGTTTGAGATATCATTGGCCCTGCTTCATGAAACTCCTTTGCTTCTTACTGTTGCTGATCCACTCTGCTGTCTGCTGCCCATGGGCCTACTCTTCCTATCCTGTCAGAAGGCAGACTCAGACTCTTCTTTTTGATTCCTTGCTCTTGGACCAGCAACCCATGTGAACTGCAGGACCTGAACCCTATATTAACTGTTCCACGAAAGTGAGTTGAACTGAGCCCTCTATACTGCTGTGTGGACTTAACCCTTATATGCTTCCACATTGCATAAAGCTTTCATTTTATTTATATATATAAATAAAATCATAAATATCATAATTCTGTTTCTCTAGAGAACCCTGCCTAACACAGGATATTAAATGATTCTTTCTATTTTCTCTTTTCTTAACCTATTGATTTTTATTGGTATCACAAAATCTTTCCAATGCAAAATATGACAAAATATAGAATTTTTGCCACCAAGTGGCTTTAAATAGAATCCATATATGTATTTTCTTTTTTATTAAAAAAGGGGGTTCATACATTGTTTTTCACAATACATAAGTACATATACTGTGCCAAACACCTTCGCATGTCTGCTTCTACTATCATTCTACTATCACTTTTCCACTTGAGTCCTTGATCTCAGCTTCCCATCCTTTCCCCTCTGTCCCTGCTGTCCCCCCCCCGCCCCACCAACCCTCAATACTTTATAAAGTATTATTGTTCTCTCATATCTTACACTGCCTGACTTCTTCCCCAGACCACTCCTTTGATGTCTGTCCTCCAGATAGGAGGCTATGTGTAGATCCTTGCAGTTGGTTCCTTCTCTCTACCCCACCTTCTCTCCACCCATTCAGTAGTTTCAATCTCACCACTGGCCCCAAGGGGTTCATCTGTTCTGGGTTCCCCATATCTCCAGCTCCTCTCTCTACCAGTGCACCTTCTCCAACCCAGCTGGGTTTGTAAGGTAGAGTTGGGACCATGATAGTGGGGGGTAGGAAGCCTTCAGGAATGAGAGGAAAATCGTGTGCTTCATCACTGCCTTGCTTTGCCTTGACTTGGTTCTTCCTATTTTCAAAAGAAAGAAATGAAGATAAATAACACACCAATTCTACTGTATCTTTATGGAGGTGTCCTTCCATAGTTTTTCAAGAATTTCACTTTTTTTTGTTGTCTTTCACCTTTGAATATACCTACTGAGTAATTATCTTCTGTTCATCCATTTTGTTAAATTATTTTATTGGGGGCTCATGCAATAGTTACCACAATCCATACATCCAGTTTATCAAGCATATTTGAGCATTTGTTGCCATCATCTTTCTCAAAGCATTTGCTTCCTACTTTAGCCTTTTATATCACTCTAACAACTTTTTTTCATTTTCATTTTGACAGCTTACTATCTTTCCTCTTGACAGTTACCTGACTTCTAGAAGTTCAATATCTGTTGAACCATGGCCTAGCTCTGGTTATATCATGCCTTGTAATCAATCTGTAAGCCTCTGAATTCTGCAAACAGCAAATTTCCTTGAGTCTCCAGAATTGTATGGCATGAATTGTTGAAAGATTCTCTGATTTTTGTGTCCTAATGAGTTCAATAGTTCATTTTAAGTGTCTGTGTCTGGAGAAGATAATAATCTCATCAACTCTCTCAGTTTCAGGCTGGTCTGCAGTGAAGGGTGTAATGAACTTAAAGTTTAAAGTAAATATTTCTTTCTGAATCTGATAGTTTCAAACTTTTATACTGGTTATTTTCCCTATGTGCTTACCTAATAAAATTAAGCACATATCCTTAAGACATAATTATTTTATTTTGAAGACTTTCATTTTAAATAGCTTTGTTTCAGAAAAGACAAAGTAGAATAATCAAATGAAAACAATTATCAATATATAAGTTGATATCTTGATTATGGGAGATGACTCATGGATAAAAATGAAGAGTGATATCTTAATGATGTCAGATGAATCTTTGGTAAAAGTAAAGAATAATAGAAAGCTATTTACTTGTGTTTTATTGACTCTGAAAAGGCATTTGGCTATGTGGATTATAATATGTTATGCAAAACATTTTGAATAATATACACTATTAATTATACTCATGTGGAACCTACTTATATATAAGGAGGCAGTTTTTATACTACCAAAAGGGATTCTTTGTAAAATCATGAAAGATTTATCCAGAGTTGTGTCCTTTTTCCAGATTTATGTAATTTGTTCACTGAAAAAATAATCTGAAAGCCTGGACTATACCACTTCTCACTTATTGAAAATTTCATTAAATAACATTTCTCACTTAAGAAAATCATATAAAAAAACCTGCTTGAATATTTTTGTGTATCAATGATATCTGTGTGGCAGTAACCAAAACAACAGCTGAGAGCAGTGTTGACTGTGATGAGTGATGGTTAAGGTTATGTGTCAATTTGACGGGGCAAGGATAATCAATGTTTTGTCATCTACATAATGAATTTAGCAGCTATACAATGATTTGCACAAAAATTTAAGCAATTAGTCACTAGCCATTTTATAATCATCTTCCAATTTTGCATAATACTGATTTTTCTTAAGAACCTGGGCTTTGGAACCTTACTATGCCAATAATTAAGGAATGGAAATGTTAAAAGTAGGATGTGACATCAATATTAAAGGAGGACTGATTAACAACCCATGATAAAAAGACAGGCTTTCCTTATTGGACTTGAAACATCTATTAATATAAAGAATTTTATGTAGATTCACAGTCAACATTCAAGTGATCAACAGTGTGGCAGTCATGTGCTTATGTTAATTTTATGATTGAAAAGTAGGGATGGAGTCTAGCCTGTTAATCTGGAGATAGCCACTGAGTAGCCAATGAGGCCTCTGTGTGGGCACGGCTTTCTCCTGAGACTTCTGGGAAATCTCGCGATATTTCCCTCATGAAGATGAGAAGCTATCTCCCCCAGTTGTTGGAAGTTAGTCTCGGAGGTGATGAGTCATGGAAAAGACAAGCTGGCAGTGTCCCAGAAGCTGGAGTAGCCATCAGAGAGACCAGATGGCCTTGCCCTGATGGAGCCAGACTTCTGAAGTTGGAGTGACATGCTGTTGATGGACCCTGAGCCCTGGAAGCAAGGAGCTATGGGGAGATCCCTGCCAGTGCTGGAATTCTGCACCCACTGACCTGTGACTTCATGAATCGGAAGGAGACTTTATAGACTGATTTTAGGCACATGGGTTAATATCGGGCTTATGACTTTGAACTGGACTGTGCTGGGATGCCTTCTCAGTGTCACATTCCTTTTGTATTTAAACCCTTTTTTATATCCACATGCGTGCCTTTGAAATCTGTTCCTCTAGTCTACCTGGACTAACACAAATGGTTAAGAAAATAGCAAGATATGGCATTTGGTATCTTTACCTATAAAGTTTTCTTCAAATTGTTTAGAAATAAACAAACAATATAAGATGTCACTGTGTGGACTGAGGCATGATTAACTTATTGTTAAGTGCCATTTGGTGTGTTATGATCTCTAAAGACTCTTTGAAAGAAAAACTATATGACAGAAATGTAAATATGTAAATATATTTAAATACAACAATAGGAAAATAGATGTATGTGCATATATTTATATGTTAAGTATTAAGGTAGCACATGGACATTAGGTCTCTACTCAAATACTCCCTCAAAGCACGAATACTTTGTTCTAGTAACTCGGCATTCTGTGATACTCACCTTCCCAACACAATTGCTGAAGACAAAATGGGTGGATAAGCAAATGTGGTGAAGAAATCTGATCATGCCCAGCTACCAAAAGATATAGCATCTAGAGTCTCAAAGGTTTGAAGATAAACAAATGGCCATACAGCTGTGAAGCGTCAAAGCCTACATGGAAGGAGCCCACCTGTCTGAGGGATCGTGAGTTATTGATGGTATCAGGTGTCAGGCATCAAAGAACCAGAACAAGAAATCATATTGATGTGAATGAGGGGAAGTGGTGGCCGAAAGCTCATCTTTACACAAGAACATCCTCCCTTACAGAAAGATCACAAGTAAGAGATGAGCCAGTGAGGGTGCAATGAAGCATACAAATTTCCTCTAGTTCTTTAGTGCTTCCGCGCCCCTCCTAATATCATGATCCCAATTCTACAAGTCCAGTAGACCAGAGCATGTACACTGGGACAGATAAGAGCTTGCAGCACATGGAATCCAGGACAGATCTATTCCTCAAGAATAATAATGAGAGTACTGATAGCAGGAGGTTAAAGGGGCAGTGGGAAGAAAAGATGTCATCAATCACAATGACCCACAAATAACACCCTTCCAGGGGGATGGACAAGAGAAATGGTGAAGAGAGACTATAGTCAGTGTAAGACATGAATTTCTCTTTAATAAATACCAGAATTCATGGGGGGTGGATAAGAGGTGGGAAATGAGCTGATACCAAAGGCTCAAGTATCAAGTATTTGAAAATTATGATCTACAAATATGTACAAATGTTCATTACCTTATGTATGTATGTATTGTCATAAAAACTATAGTCCCAAATAAGATTAAAAAAAATAAAGAACTACTGTAAGGTCCTGGGCCATCAACAGAACTGCTATGCTTGAACCCAGTATTGCAATGACTACACACCCTCCCCTCCATCTTATCACGGACTTCTTTCTCTCAAGCAGCTGTCCTTCAGAAACTGATCACGCCTGATAGAATGTCCAAGATGCTTGACAGGAAGTCTCCTTATCCTTGCTTCTATGGAGCATTGTGGTTGTACTTCGCCAATACAGATGTCTTTGTTCTTTTGGCAGTCTATGCTACTTTCAATATCCTTCATTATTACCATCATCAAAAATACATCCATGCTCTGGTCTCTTTTACTCAACTTGCACATGCATGTAAGTGCTTGAAAATACCAGGGTTTGGTCAGGTGTACCTTAGTCCTCAAAATAACATAATTGATTTAAACAATTTAGTTTTGTTCAGTAAATTCACCCAATGCCATGCCTTCTTTAAACTCTTGACAGCTGCTTCCCTGGACATTGATTATGGATCCAAGGAAAATGAACTCCTGGATGTCAATCTTCTCTCCTTTTCTCATGACGTTACTGATCGGTCCAGTTGTGAGGATTGGGGTTTTCTTTACATAAAAGCATTGAAATTCATATCAAATGATACAATCTTTGCTTTTCCTCAGTAATTCCCTCAAGTCTTTCTCACATTTGAGCAGAAAGGTTGTTTCAACTGCTCATTGCCGGTTGTTAATAAGCCTTCCTCAAATCCTGGTGCAGCATTCTTCATCATTTACTCCAGCTTCTCTGATTACTTGCTCTAAACACAGATGGGACAATTATGGTGACAGAATACAACCATGGCATGTGCTTCCTTCTTTTAGACCACCTTCTTTTAGACCTGGTTCCGCTTGCACAACCACCTGATGATTTACAGACAGGTTCCACATGAGCTTGTGTAGTGTTCTGGAATTCCCATTCTTCTCAAGGCTATCAATGGTTTCATATGATCACAGAGTTGGATGTTTTTCTAGGGTCAATAAACACAAGGAAACCTTTTTCTGATATTCTATTAACTGTCTATTAAATGATTAAACACAAACCAGATTGACACTCATCTGGCGAGCTTTGACTCAGAGTGACGCTGTGGAACAGAGAAGACCTGTACCTGTGACATCTGAGACTGTAACTAGATAGGAATGGAGGGCCTAGGCTTCCCCCATGGGAGCCACGGATGTATTTTCAACTGCTAACCTCCGGGGTACCAACCCCTGGCCTAACCACTCTGCAGCTAGAGCTCCTCATTAGTAAAGCTGGGGAAAAATAAGATTTTAAGTATCAATAATAAAAAGAAGAACTGTTTTCCTATTTATATTTTTAAATGACTAGAAAGCTCTTTGTTAGATTCAGATTATTTTGTGAGAAAATTATTTTCCTAAGTTTGTCCTTCATATTTTTATCTCTAAGTCTAGAGTGGGTAATTACATTATATCAAATATATATTATGTTCAATTCAAATCAGAATTACCTGATACACTTATAGTGTGATTAAACAAATGCAAAAAATCAAACTAGATTTGGTAATTATAATCTTAGATTGTTCATTTTATTTCATAGTCCATGAAGTACTAAATGGTTTTGGATTTAACATGGACATTTTATTTTAGTTGCACTGTTGGTGTGTGTATAGCTCTGGTGGCATAGTGGGATATACCACAAGCTCCATACCACAAGGTCAACAGTTTGAAACCACCAGCTACTCAACCAGATAAAGACAAGCCTTTCTGCTCCAGTCAAGATTTGCAGTCTGGGAAATCCAAATGGACTAATCTACTCGGCTTCACAGGGTCGTTATGAGGCCAATTCAGTTCAATGGAATTGTGTTTGTTTTGCATTATTTTGTGTGTTTCTTTTTGCTTTATTTTGTGTGGGGGAGTCTGTATGTCAAACAAGTAATTAACAATATGAATGTGCACATTTGAAATTCATCTTTGCTTTTAGACAAAAATATTTAGGAAATGTCTAAACATTTTCACCCAGATATATTCATATATCATCCTGATTTTTCATTTACTGCAGATGTTTGTATTGCAAAATCTTTGTTCAATCTCTTATCGAGAATTTTATAAACATATAAGATATTTTTCAGGTATTTTGATAAAATACATAATATATGCAAGATAAAATGAATTCAGGTTTTTTTCCCCTCCTAAATATGCACATTTTGTTTTTATTCAGTTTAATTTGAGATTTTGTTGTTACTTATTATTTTCATTTACCTTGTGTTGCCAAAATAGTTCATTTTTGAATTAACAAGTAACTAATGTCGAGCAGAAGAAAAGCAAAAAGATGAATTTTTTGTTTGTTTGTTTTGTGTAAAGTGGACTGTCTCAAGTAGTAGACATTTCAGACTGCAAGCATCTACTTGGCAACAGTGAAGCCCTCCTAGCCTTCTCAGAGGTTTTGGTTTATGAGCAAGGAATACTTTTGGAACAAGAAATATCTGAATCCAGAGGCCATTCATGTTCCGCTCACTCACCTTAATGGCATTCTGATTAGTCATAATATCTCATGTAATTTTTCTGCTCACTAATTTCCCAATGGTGAGAAAAATGCCTCTGGAAATAACGTGGCTCAGAGGTTTCTTTTATAAACCTTAATAAAATTTCTGAAGCACATTTTCCCCCAAAACAAGGTTACCTAAGCCTTAGGTAAATAGGAACATATATTATGTGATTTATCAATGGAACCTTCAAGTAAAAATTAAGACATTTCATTCTGAGACATCAGTTACGAAGATAGATGTGGTTTGATATGATTAAAGCCTCTTGACATTCTTCTCCAAGTAGCATGAATTTAATAATTTAAAGAAAGCTTCATAATTTGTTGAAAAGGATAGTCAATATTTAAAATTACATTAAATATAGAAAATTTCCCCACTGTGCTTACCTAACTAAGGGGACATGGACTATTATTACTGAATATTGTTTTAAATAGTTATAAATATGTAATAAAAATTAAATACTACTTGTCAAATTCACAAAAAGACTATTTTCAGATATGTTCTATAGTTCTCTTAATAATTTAATTCTAATATTATACAAATGCTATGCTTAAGAATACACAAATCGCAAAATGTTATATAAGGTACTTATATAAATAAATGTTTTTCTTCCTTTTTCCTTGTATTAGTGTCCTCAGAGGTGCAAGTGGATAAAGAGACCAAAATTCAAAGTTGCTGTAAAACTTTTATTAAGGAATAGAGACTTGCAACACAGATGTACATTAGAGAGGCCATGGAGAGCGGGGTATCCTCAAGCTTACAAAGAGAGGGTTTTGTAAAGGTGTTATCTTAACCAAGAATCAGTATGTGCATTTTGCATAAAGCTTTCTGGTTTGTGCAGTTTGTTCAGTCAAACAGCTCCATTTCTCAGTGGGTGCCTGCAAATTTGTTGGGCTAAGTTGGAATTCTGAAATTCAAAAGGATTTTGTAGCAAGAGTATCTGACACAGCTAGTTGAATATGTGCACAACTTTGTTATTCGTAGTTAATGCTAGAACCACCATTTCAGGACACAGAGGGATCAAGCGTGTTCTCACTGTGCATGTTTCTGAAACCACTGGAATCCAGTTTTCAAGAGGAGAAAGTTTGGGGTCTAGAAAACAACAGAGTTATAGGCTTTACAGATTTCATAAATGAGTGCAAAATGTCGCATTGTCCAGCCTGATCTTGTTAGTGTCTCTTATTCTCTTCTCAAGGCATTGTTTCTGCAATCTTGAATAATTTAATTATTCCAGGGAGAAATCCCTCTGTGTTAGGATGAGATGTAAATGGAGGATTCAATCAGCATATATGAGTGGTGTCAGGGAAAACTTCCATTATTGTTCCACAAATTGCTTGGTGCCCAATTAAAAATCGGTCTGACTTATAATTAATGCTTCGATATTTGTTTCTGGCTATGTCATCTGAAGATGTCAAGGTGTTAATTAGCTCTCCTCCAATTCTGATGCTGAATACTTCTTCATAAGGTCTAGCATTTCAGATGATTTGGTCTGCATAAATTCACCTTGTTGGCGGTGGGCTGCCAGAAATCCAAACAAAATCCAGACGAGGACCTGGAGCTTGACATAACCTGAAAATGCATCCTGTGCTAGTGATAGACCTTCAGCAGGCTACAGAATTAAATCTGCAACTGCATGGAGAGACTAGTTTCTCACCTCAGCTATGCAGGGGTCTTACAAAAATGACTGTAAAGATTGATTAGTAATTCTAAATTACATTTACACATGAAAGCAAAAATTACAATCAATGCAAGATAAATCAAAAAGCACAAATGACTTCTTTAGAGAGACTATATGAGAAACAAAGTTATCATTGTTTTATTTGCTTAAGTTGCTCCATTTTAGGAGACCTTTATTGTACATATCGCTATCTCTACAGTTCTATCTAGACAATATAGATTGGACAAAGAGGTTGGAGGCGAAAATGACAGGACTGTTGGTTCCAGGGTAGGGGACATTGAAGAAGGGGAGGAGGGATCAAGGTGGTGATGTTGACCAGCCCAGGAAACAGGGAATAACAATTGATACAAATGCAGGGACAAGGTGGGTGAGAGAAGGCCAATAGGGATTGATTAAGACTAATGTAACAGAGAAAAAATACTGAAACCCAAATAGAGAGTAAACATGATAGTGGGACAAGAGGGAAGCAAATGGAAATGGAGGAAGGAACTGGGGGATAATGAACATTTATAGAGGTTCAAATACAGGGATGTACATAGGGGCATATATTTATAAGTGAGGATGGGGAAAGAGATTAATGTGTATACTTATAGGGTTAGTAGTAGGACAACAGATGGGCATTGGACCTCCACTCAAGTATCTCCATGGTTCAAGAACACTTTGTTCTATTAAATTGGCATTCCAAGATGCTCACCTTTCTGACATGATCACTGAAGACAAATGTGTGCATAAGCAAAGGTGGCAAAGAAAGCAGATGGTACCCAGCTATCAAAAGATGGAGCATCTGGGGTCTTAAAGGTTGAAAGTAAACAACCAGCCATCTAGCTCAGAAGCAACAAAGCCCACATGGAAGAAGCATACTAGCTTGTGGAATCATGAGGTGTCAAA
>PVJH01012045.1:0-66088 GCA_004026705.1 Nesogale talazaci
CTGGTTCCATGGCAGCGACCTCTGGGACAGATGAGGAAGGGGAGCCAGCCCCAGAAGAAGAAAGAACTAGCATGGCAGATCCTGTGCATTTGCCCAGCCTTGTAGGGATCCCCAAGACTTGGAACTGTCAGAGCCGGAGAGAGTCCTGAACAAACCAGATGTGTTAGTCCCCTTGCTCCCTCGAGAATCCCCTGGTTTCTCCCTTTCTTTGTCCCCACTGTGTTAGCCTGGTAGCAAGTGACTTAACACAACACCCTCCTACCCCCGTCATTGCGTAGACTCCTCCATAGTTCATGTAACTCCTCCATAGTCTAGAGTGTAACCTCCCCCTGAAGCTTCCTAAGACTGGAACTCCCACAACTGTTAGCACAAGAGCCTGGGAAAATAGCCTGCAACCTAGAACCACTGCTGCCTAGAGCTAAGAATAAAGCGACTGCTTTCCAGCCAGCTGCAACTCAGAGCCAGCCTCTGCGTGTGCCACAGTCGAACGACACCCCAAAGACTTTTCAAGGCTGTGACTTATTGGAAGCAAGTTGCCAAGCCTTTCTTCCAAGGCACCTGCTGGAAGACTTCACCAGCCAACCTTTCAGTTCAGAGTTGAGAGTTTACTAATTGGTACCTCTCGGGGGTCCTGAACAGAACAGAGCAAGTAGAAAGCAGAACATGGACTCGAGGCCCTCCTCCTGCGCTCCTGTTCAGAGCAGCTGGTAGTGGCAGCTGGGCGCCACCTAATTCTTCAGGGCAGAGGGAGGGAACAAGGTGAAAGAAAAGTCTGGCTTGCTGGCCAGATAGAGACCAGGAGACCTCCTGAGACTAGGGCCCTTCGGGTCTGAAACGGAACTCACCCTGCGGCTCAAGTTTTGGTCTAAAAGGGAACCATCCCGTCATATGAGGGAAGCACATACACCTTGGGAGGAAATCGGGGGCTGGGGTGTGAGAGGAGAAGGAGGAGGAATCAGAAAGCTAGCAAACGCTCCCCGTGGTGGAAGATCGTGGGGGCTGCAGTCCAGGAGATGAGATGAGATGTGTCTGAATGGGAAATGGAGTTGCCTCTATGCCTTCCCCCAATGCACATTAAAACAGGTTTTGAAAAGTGGACCTGAGGGTAAACAGACTCAGGAGTGGCACAGAAGCGCAGGCAGCCTTGCTCTGCAAAGCCCTTGGCAACCATCGTGTGCAGGCCACGCGCCCCCCACCTAGAGGAACTCTACGACTGCATGCCCATTCCCTCCACGGGAGCGGACTGCCGGTCAGCACAGGCTCAGCTTCTGAGCAGGCAGCCACACACGCCATCACCGAGCCTGTCGTGTTATTCAGCTGACATTTTATTATGGTAACAAGTGATTTGATTGAAGCCGGTCTAGTGTTGGTTTACCTTTGGGCACAGCCAACCCCTTTATCTCCTCACCGGCCTGCGACAACCAGTTCTCCAACTGGCACCCGGCCATCCCCAACCCTCTTCTGGCTGGCCTTCTCTGGGAGAAACTGTGCCATAGAAAAAGAGAGAAGTAAACACATCAAATCCAGGTTCCGTCTCTGCTTCGGTCGCTGGGGCCAGGGGGTGGGGGTGGGGCTGGCACTGTTCTCCTTGGGCCAGCTCCCGTCTCTGCTAGCTGTACTTCCCATGCACATCGCCCTGGCCGCTTCTTCAGAGGGAGACGGCCAGGCCTTTCTTTGGAGGCATCCCTGGGTGGACTCAAACTTCCGACCTTTTTGGGAAGGACACTGTGTGGCAGAACTAGTGTTCAGAAGAAATAGCACAAAATGACCCAGAGGCCAAGGATTTGTTAAAACAAACAAACAAACAAACAAACAACTAGGTGTGCACATGTCTGGGTTGGGGGGATCCAGCTGGCGGGGCAGAGTATAGACACTGAGAAGGGGCGGGGGAGAGAAGAGAGGAGTGGGGTAGCCTGACAGAGAACGGTGCAAAAGAAGGGAAGCAAAAGACTAAATGCATATGATGGAGGAGGCAGCCGTGGTGCTTAAGGAGAACTTTCCACAGGGACAAGCACACTTCCTGGAGGTGTAGAGCATTGTAAGGCATGCTGGCTTATGACCCCGGCTCAGTGGAAGCAGTGGGCAGGCTGTGCTTGCTGGGCTTCACAACCTAGCAAGGAGACCAAGTTAGGAGCCAAATTGGCCTGTCCTCCACTTGGCCAGGGGTGTGGGTGAGGGTTGGAGTCGTTGTGTGCACCTGTGGGCTCACTCACAACAGCTGGGCCACCTCTTCAAGAGCAGCCTTGTATTCTCTGGTCAGAGGCCAACTCTCCGCCCCCAGACACACACACACCCAGCTGCGGTGCTGGGAAGGGACTCTGGTCATGAGTGAGGACAGAGGGAGACAAAGGGGACCCTCTTGTGTCTCCAGCTCCCGCGGCTCCCTATCTACTCGAAGGGGCATGCAGATGGCCACAGGCTCTGCGAACCTTGTCTGGCTGCCAAGGAGGGCAGTGGGCCAGGTCAGGGAACCAGGACTCCAGCCAGCGCCGTCTGCACTGGACTATTGCCCAGTCTGGGTCTATCCTGCCAGAACCCACACTAGGGGAATGCCCCATGGCCGATCCAAGCAGCCCCAGCTCTCCAGGTCCATAATCACTATGCCTGGTATAGCCTTGGGAGTTCCGGGTGGGCCTCTTACCCTGACAGGCCTGCCCCATATGGTGAGATATGTACAGCCCCCACGGAGAACTCTGGGTTTCTAGGACTGGAACCTCAGATGTGCTTTGCAAGACCTGTCCTCCTCCTTCCTTTAGCTCTGCCAGATTGATGCTGACCCTGCCACTTATGTCTTTCTTCCCTTCAGACTCTGCCCTGTCTCCTTTGATGTCCAGTCTTCAACCATTCTGGAAGCTCGTCCCTCACAGACAACCGTGCCCTGGGCTTGTCTCTGTCCTGTTGGCACTGCATTTGCTGCAGAATGCTGTCCCAGAAATGTCCTCCTTGGCTTACATCTGGCACTCATTGGTTCCAGCAGGGAACTGCACAGCATGCTGAGGCCGAAACAGCTCCAGCTTCCCATGCTTCTGCGTGAGCAGAAGAGCCCAGGGATCATGGCAACGGGAGTAGCAACAGCTCTATTCCTTCCCCAGGGTCACTGACAAGGCAGTGGTTCAATTAGGACATATGTTGGGATGCGGCCAGGTAGGACCAGTCCGTGCCATGGGATAAAGGTGCCTGGGAGAGACTGAGGTAGGGGAACAGTTCTGGGGTAATGCTTTTTTTGTAAGAATGAATGCCAGACTAGTTCCAAGGAGTTGGAGATACAAGATGTACTGAGTTTCCAACTTTCCAAGATTTGACTTTACTCCCTTGTTGTCCCCACTCTTCCCTGGAGTATGTTCCCTCACATTCCTGGTTCTGTGATGCGATGTGATGTCCACCCAAACTCAAGACCCTTTGAGGAAATGTCTCAAATGGTGGTGGTGGGTGCTGTGTAGTCCAAGATCTGAAGGCAGTCAAAGGCAGGGCTGAGAGCCAAAAGCCCAAACTGTCCCAAAGCAGGTCTTGCTTCTACCAAAGCTTAGTGAGGAAATAGAGGTGGGGCTTTCCAAGTGATGTGTGTTAGAACTGTATTGTTAGACTATTCTACATGCAAAGAAGCAAAGCATGTGGCTTGCTTCACATCGGGCACTAAAGTGAAGTCTTAAGATGCCTTCAAGGAAACAAAGGACATGACTTGGTTCATACCCTCTACCAAGGTCAAGTCTTAGTCTCACCCTATACCTACTCATGACCTTCTATGTGAGACCCTATGTGCTAAATCCAGTAGTTTATGCCCCACCAAATAATGGTGTCTTCAGTCAGACCTTCTACCATGGTGAATCAAAGATGCCCCCAAGGAAACAAAGGGAGGGATTGGTTCATACCCTCTCAACAAAGTCTCACTGATATTTGCAAAGATACCCTCTACTAAGGTGTGACTCACCTCACACTCCTCACACTCCTGGTCAGGTCTTAGTACCATCCCATTCATGTCTATCAGCAGAGTAGAGAATGTCTTCCAAAATGAGACCGTAGTCACAGGCATATAAAGGGAAGAATTATAATATGTCATATAAGGAACCATGTCTAGAAGGGCCACCTTAATGGACTCTAACTCAAGTTTGATTTTAGATAAGAGAGCATGCTTAGAGAATGGGTGTTAGAATGGGCTGATAGTAGGAGCAGGGCCCCAGCCTCTGGGCTGCAACCCATGGGCAAGTCCTAGGAAGCATGCTTCCAGTCCTCCAAGGCCAGGAGCACTAGGTCAGTAGCTATAACTTCAGGGTCAAAGATGGTGTGGGGAAGGAGTGTTGGCTTCCCTTAGAATACAGCTGGCTTGGATTCAAACATAGCAATGCCATTTAAGACCCATAAAAAATTCAACAACCGATCCATGTTGTGCTTTAGCTTGCTAGTTGATCATAATGAAACTGCTTCTACTTAATTCCACAAAGTTGATTTATGGGGGCAGAATGGGGTAGTGTCTGTGAAATTGCTTGGGAGAGTGATGGTTATGATTCCTGATACCTGAGTCTAATGCAGTCAGTCCTGGCAATGCACTGGAGAGCAGACTGGAGCCCATCTATTACCCAGGTAAGAGTGACTTTTCTGTTGGAGGATATGGAAGCCAATCCCTGAGTTCAGACCTAGGACTACTTAGAGACTTTGCGAAGGCAATGAGGATTTACTTTAAGTATACAAGTTTTTTGTGCTTTCTGGGGAGAAACAAAGGTTCTGGAACCAAACCAACTTTGGTATTTCATAGCTGTGTGATCTTGGAGAGGTTGATTAACTTCTTTAGGCATCTGTATGGAAACAACCTGGTTAACTTGGAGGATTCTACCAACTTCTTCAGTCTGAAATTTATCAAGCATGTAATCAAAATGCATTGATAATGTTGGTGATAGGAATGAGAAAGTTGGAAACAAAGAGAAAGAATAGTAGGAAATTATGGCCTTGCTGAAAGTGAAGAAGACTTGAAGCCCTTGATGACCATCAATGATTGCAGCTTTCAGTATTGATTACAAATCTAAGAAAACCCAAATCCTCACCACTGGACCAACTGTAATATCATGATCAATGGTGAAAAGATTGAAGTTGTCAAAGGTTTCATCTTGCTTGGGTCCACACTCAACTTCCCTGTAAGTAGCAGTCAAGAGATCAAACGATGTACTTCATTAGGAAAATTTGTTGCACAGAACCTTTTTAAAATGTTGAAAAGTGAGGATGCTACTTTGAGGCCTAAGGTGTGCCTGACCCAGGCCATGACATTTTTTTGTTGTTGTTTTTTGTTTTTTGTTTTTGGGCATCACTGCTGTCCGGTGGTGGGAGTAGGAGGCCCAGCCCCACTGCTGGAATTGAACCTCCGTCCCAGTGGGCCGCAGTCCCGCGCACAACCACTACGCCACCGGGGCTCAGCCCAAGGCCATGACATTTTCAATGGCCTCAAATCTATATAAAGTTGGAAACTAGAATGAGGAAGACCAAGGAAGAATTGATGATGCATTTGAATTGGTGTGCTAGAGAAGAATATTGACTGTATCATGAATTTCCAGAAGAACAAATACAACTTTCTTGTAAGAAGTACAGCCAGAATGCTCCTAGAGGCCAGTATAGTAGGATTCTGTCTCACTTGCTTGGTATATGTTGTCAGGCGAGAGAGTGGAGGGGAAGCAAAAAAAAAGATAAAGGCTCTCACCAAGATGGATTGCCACAGTGCTGGAACAATAGGCTCAAACATAACCATTGTGAAGATGGCATGAGATTAGGAAGTGTTTCATTCTTTGGTACAGATCAGAACCAATTGACAGAACAGAACAGCAACAACGATGTGGGTAATAGTTGAGTATTATATGACTATAGTACATATCCCAAAGTACTAAATTATTAATATTTTTCTAACATGAAACATTTCCATTTGCCATATATACTCGCATATAAGTCAACCCGAATATCAGCCAAGGCACCTAGTTTTACCACAAAAACTGCATTAATAATGTGCTGAAAAACTCGGCTTGTACATGAGTGTATACGTTATGTAGCAAATAGGTTTGGGTTTTTTAAAAAGTCACTTATTGCATGGGACACAGTGTTTGCTATTCCTCTATGTATGTTAAAAAAATGAAGTATTAGTCCCTTTAAGTGGATACAAAAAGTCAACCTTTATCATGCAGAATATGCTTGTTTTGCGGCAGTGAATGCATTTCTAAATTTTTGTTCCAAGAAAGCGACAAAGGGCATTTATCAGAACATTACATTTATATTTTTTCAGAAATTTTATCTATGTCTGTGTAAGTGCATTGAACAATTCCTCAAAGAAAAAATTAAGTGACTATTTAGATAATAAAAAAATACATAACTATATTTTATTTCCAATTTCCCTTTGGATTGACTTTCTTTTAAGGAATTGATTGGTATTGTTGTGACTCACAGAACAAATTTGTTCCTGTCAGGAAGTAGTACGGTGGTTCCATCAATTGCATACCTCTCTCTGAATACAGACTTTGAACAATTACACAAAGAAATAAATTTTTTATAAATGTTATAGAGGATAACAATTATATTTTCCTTTTCATGTCAAATGGATCAGCTATTCCCTTATATCCAATTCTCTCTCATCAGAAGAACATGCAAGCAGCACTATAATCATAATTTGTGACATATCTGGGCCTAGTCTGCTCAATGCAAACCAAATCCTCCCCTTACATTTTTAACATGTTTTTTGTGATCCTGACCACCCTGATGCAACAATTGTTCCTATGCTTGAGGCAATTATAACAACCAGTGTGTCAACGCTTCCTGTGAGGGGTCCTCCTCCTTTTTAGATGACCCTCTGCTCTACCAAGCAGGATGTTCTTCTCCAGAGAATGATCCTCTCTGATAAGATGCACAAACTTCATGAGATAAAGTCTTACTCTTCTTGCTTCTAAGGAGCATTATGATTGTACTTCCTCCAAGAAATTCTTAGAACAGTACTCCACTGAACTGTGAAGATGTAGTTATCACAGGATGGAAAGTTGAATGTGCACATCTTGAAGTATTTTTAGACCAAAAGAAAAAACACTAGTGGAGATCTTGGAAGTGTATGCTAACAAACACCATACATCAAGCAAATGAAATTAGTTTTGCCTTCTTTGTGCATACTAGTCCATTTCACAATGTCAGACCTGAAGAACAATATTATTCACTTATTCATTTTAACATATTAATTTTGGAGTAAAAATGCAAATTTGTATGTATGTTTTCTTTTATAAGTTGTATTGGCTTTATAAGTTTTATTTATTTTCACTTATTCAAATTTTCTACACAGATGCATCAGGAAAATGAAGATCATTTGTTGGGAGTAGCAAAGGCCATGACTAGAAGAGTCACACTAGATAAATCACTGCATTTCAATGTTGTTTTTGAAGTGCAATTGATTAGAATGTAATTGACATGACTGAAAAACATGAAAGCAGTTCTAAATCATATACAACTAAAACAACATGTGAAGAATGAATCATTTGACGTGATAAAATTCAATCCACTGTTTTCAGTTAAATAAGCATAGCAGTATTTTCACTTACCTGGGGATTTCACTCTGAATCTTTCTCATACCCTTCAGCTAAGTGTTTAAAATCCATATTTCCAACAGATGCAAACCTGTTGAGTGACATCACATTTATTAGCTTAAAAAGTCATAGTGAGGAAGAAATTGCAAATCAAACACCTCATTATTTATGTGAAGCTCAAAAAATTGATTTTCCTAAGTGCAGAGGCCAGTTTTATGACAGTGCTGCCAATGTGCCAGAACATTTTAGCAGGTAATGAATATACCATTTCCTTACCATTGACTTAATCTTGTTGGGTGTTGTACAGTTCATTGCCCAGAAGAAGATCATTTTTTTCTACTCTTCAGTTACTCTAAACAACTTTTCCTGTCTCTTCTTACTAACTTACCAATGAGCAGTTCTTAGAATATATTTATTTAAAAATATATATTGGTGATCGAATATCACAATGCCTTCGGAAGCATGTACTGTCAATCACAACAAGGGCAATTTATTCAGATTCTAAGTTCCTTCGAAAATATTGTTGATGACCAGACTAAAAGGAAAGCCAAAGGAGAAACGTAGCCAACAAAGTGCAAACCTGAGCATCTCATCAGTTGCAAGCCCTCCAAGATTCAGAAGTAAATTTATAGACATGCATAGGCTTCTCCTGGTCAGTAACAGAGCACATACATAATCAAAGAGAAAATTTTGAAGTCGAAACAAATGCTACCTTGTGTTGTTGAATAGACCGCTCACCACTGCAGAAGTGTTGGAACATGGAGAGGATGGAAGAGCTTCACAAGTATCAGCAAGTGCCGGAGATCGGTTTAGTATGAACACCTACCTACAGCACAATGGGCAGACTTGAATCTTAAATGGCAAAAAAGAACAAAGGAAACAAGCAAGTAAGTAAGCAAACAAAAGAAAGGCAAGAGTGTACAGAGTTCTTTCAAAATGATTTCCTTTTTAACTCTGCGGATATAACTGATGAAGACATAAAAGGAATGCAGGTTTATCTCAACGATTTTATGAGAGATCTTTACAGGGAAGTGCAACAATTTCATTTATAGGAGAACTCAGTTTACAGATTGCAGAAAGACAAATTTTGCTCGTGTGGGCATGTATAATTCCACAATCAAAGATAAATACAATGTTGCAGTTGATTTATGCATATTCCTAAGTATAATGACTACACAGTACACAGCAGAGCCCTCAGAGTACAACGATTCAACAAAGACTCAGCTCAGTAGGTCTGAATGTAGATATTGTTTGCCAGCTTAATTGGAATGAAACCATGGAGAAATCTGTAAAAGCAAAGAATGTTTTTAAATAAATTATAGTAATCTGTTGTAATGTTTGTTTTCTGATCATTGACTTTGTAATATTCTTTTTGTTGTAAGTTTGAATCAACCAGACAGCAACTGGTTTCTTGTTGCTGTTTATTAGTACTACAAAATAAGCATCAACACTGAAGTATGAATCATTGAAAGCAAAATTGGTGAGCGTCTATTTGACATTATTGAATCAACCAAGCTCACTGACTCATTTTCTTTGTTGAAGAACACGTGGAATATATATGTTAGAAAATGGGGTATACACTAAAACCCTTAGAATCCCACAGTCCCTATATGATCCAGTTCATCGTATTCCACTAAAATATACCACGCCATTTTTTGTCATTCAATCACTAATATTATATAATACTAATACTCACTGCCATCAAATAAATCCTGATCAATGGTGACCTCATAGGACAGGGTAGAACTGGCCCTATGTGTTTCTGAGAGTGAGCAATCTAATAAGTCTCTCTGCCTTGCAATTAAGAGTCAGTGCACAATCCACTACACCACACACACACACACACACACTCACACATACACTGGGGCTTCAGAAATTAGTGGAAAATTAAATTACAAGATTATGGAATTTTTCCACAATTTTTAGAGCCCCCTCATATAGCTCAGATACCCTGTTGGTGTGCATTGAATATGCAGAAAAGGGGTACCACAGTCTTCTCAAGTGTCTTAAAGTTTTTTTTTGTTTTGTTTTGTTTTCTTTGGGGGGGGGGCATCACTGCCCTCAGGTGGTGGGGGTAGGAGGCCCAGCCTTTGCTCTGTGGAGCAGGAATCGAACCTCCGTCCCAGTGGGCCGCAGTCCCGCGCACAACCACTACGCCACCGGGGCTCGGCCCTCTTCTCAAGTATCTTAACTTGTCTCTCTGTACAGGCTCTCCGTCAGAGCCCATTCAGGAACCATACCAGATAGTAGAGCAAGATAATTTGATGTAAAGATTTGTTAACTAGGTATAAAGTCGTTACCTAGATAGCTGAAAAGACAAAGAATGAATGCAAGGATATCACAGAAACAGATACCAAGAGAGAGGGGCTGAAATTATTAAAATTTAAAAGCGGGGGGAGGGGAAAAAAGGTAAAAGCTTGGATGAGGGGCTTTAGGAGGCTGACTCCCAGACATGAGGTTGCCTTTGAGAAGACTTCAATGAAGCTGGTTCTGCGAGTTCGGGATAAACTGCTTCCAAAAGGTGCTGAAGCTGCTAGGGCAAAGGAGTGTTGTTAGGGTAATAGAGGAACCTGAAACCAACAGGAAGCAGACAGGTGGGGGCAAGTCCTTTCTTTCTCTAGCCTGGCAGTCTTCCTCCACTGCCTCCATTGGCAGAGCCTGAAGGAAGCCAACTGGCAGAAAAGAAATGTGGTTTAGATAAAGTGACCAGACGTCCCACTTTTTAACAATTTAACAACGTCCCACGACGTTTTAAAATTAAATATATTACAATACTATTTTTGCATTCTATGAACATTTTTGTTGCTTCATATAGACCAAATTTTTCATCAAGACCACCCCACCCCACCCCACCCCCACCCCCAGTCAATGGTGTCCTGCTTAAAATCTGGTCACTTTACTTTTGGGTACTTTACCTTTGGAGCAACAATTTTTTTCATAGAATGCAAAAATAGTATTGTAATATATTTATTTAATTTTAAAACGCTGCGGGGCATTGTTAAATTGTTAAAAAGTGGGACATCTGGTCACTTTACCTTTGGGGGAAAAGACAAGTTTTCTATTCCTGTAAGCAGTTTCTCAGAAAACCACAAGGCATTCCTTTGCATCAGCAATGACTCGATGCCAGTGAGTTAGGTTTGGGTTTGATGGTGGTATGGTGGGTTATGCAGTGGGCGGCTTAACTCTGAGGTTAGCAGTTCGAAACCACCGGCTAGCTGCTCCTTGGAGAAAGATGAGGCTGTCAACTCCATAAAGATTTACAGTCTCAGAAACGCCCTGAGGCAATTCTACCCTGTCCAATAGGGTCACTAGGAGTAGGAGTCAGCTCGATGGCTCCGAGTATGGTCTTTCTTAGTGACAGTTTTGTACTTTGCAATCAGAGTAAGTTGAGTGTCCGATCAGGATCGTGTTCAGCATCTAAAATCTTTTCAGTGACTTTGATTTCTCTAACTGAAAGGCTACACGTGCGAGTTCACCCAGAGGTACTTCACAAGAAAGGCCTGGCTATCCACTTCTATATAAACTGAAAACCCCATGGGTCACAGTTCTATTCCAAGACACATGGGATTGCCATGAGTTGGAATTCACTTGTGGACAAGTGGTTTTAGTGTTCTGTTGGTCCCACAGAAAACAGGATAACCCGGTGCTGTTAGCATCTATCATTTGTCCTGAGTGGCGGGTACAAGATTGACTAGTGATCATGAACTCCTGAGGACTGATGATTTCTTTATTGGGTCATGCCCCATCTATGATCAGTGTGCTCTCTGTTGAGACTATTATCATCTGTATCCAATTGTTTTTTCTCCTCAGTCCTAGTTATAATGCTGGGCCAGAAACACTGGGGTCAAGTTTGAAGGGTAGGTGCTGGGTCATGAAAAGGTCACTAATACCTCTCAGCAACATTAGGAGTTTTGAGACAAGTGATTGCCCAATTGTGAAGCCAACACCTGATAGCTTTCATGCTAGAGGGGGGAGACCTCTACAAGGAAAATTGCTGCTGGAATCCTTCTCAGGGCTGCCCTTCAACAAGAAGTCTGGTTTCACTCAGCACAGCAATGTTGCCGCTGGGCCCGGACAACTCACATGTGAGCACATTTTAGAGACAGTTGTCATCATTTTCTAAGGTTGTCGTATTTCATGCTGCTCATATTTCACCTTACTAATAGGTTGGAAACATTCTATCTGTTCAAGTACCTAAAGCAAAAAGTTTCTAAAGTGACAGTGTAGACAGTTTGATGTGAGGCTTTATCCTGGATTTTGTCATACATCTGCTTTGTGTGAGGGAAGCTTGGATGTCAACCACAAACGGGTGCAGCCTAGGATAATGCAACAAAATAAAAAGAGACCCACACTGGCAAAATGTGGTTGTACCAAAACAATAACCAGAATGCACCAATACTTACTAGACAGAATCCTGAAACGGAAGACTCAGAAGAGGTGTAGTGAGCCCTTTCAGAAGCCAGGTATGAGAGATGGGGTTATTGCTAGGACTGTAGAATGACACATTCAAAACAGTGCGGTCAGCTGCCACCTTTGAGCCGGGCATCATTGTTTCTGACTGGTAGTAAAGAGATTTGGCTACAATGCAATGCATACTCTGTCCTTATTTTCTGAGAGGGTGATTAATTTTCTAGCAGGGTGTCAGCATCCCTCCAAACCTCTAACATGCGAACTAAAGTTTGGTTTTGTTTTCCTGGGAAATTCACTTCTGTTGAAAAGCAGGATATTATTGCTTTTTACTTTATTTTATTAAGGATTTCAGTCTTCAGTATGGATTGCAATGCATTTTCAAGAAGAACTGAATCATCACAACTGGACCAAAAGGTAACATCATGATCAATGGTGAAAAGATTGAAGTTGTCAAGGATTTCACCTTGCTTGGATCCACAGCCCATGCTCATGGAAGCATTATTGCTTCAACTCTGCATTGAAATCTTGTCTAATCCTTCTAACGGCATGTGCCTTCTTAGCTGAAGTCCTTACCATAAAAAAGAATGGGGGGCTGAGCCCCGGTGGCATAAGCCGTTGAGTGCGGGACTGCAGCCCACGGGCTTGGCGGTTCAAATCCAGCGGCGGCTCTCAGGAGCAGCACTGGATAGCGCACACGACCACCAGAGGACAGTGATGACCAAAAAAAAAAAAAAAAGAATGGGAACCAGAATTCAATGGTTGCTTCACTGTCACTCAAGGTTTATAATGCTATGTTATTCCTGAGAGGGGGGAAATGTTCTCACACAAAAAGGGTGATAGAACAACACGCGGATATTTGATGTCTGGGTGTTTAATTTCAAGGAGATAGTCACAAACAGGGGTGGGAGTGAGGAGAGAATCTTCTCAATTTACCTGTTTGATTCTAGATGATGAAAGTAGTATATGACATTTACGAAATTTCTACTCTTACTGAGGAATATCAGTTGGCAAATACAGACCCAATGCTCGACTTCATTTGCTAGTGCTTTTCTCACAGAAATCCCACAGGTGGTTGGTGACTCAATAATCTAGTGCTGCTGAAGAGAAACAGCTGAAATTGGCATCTATCTTCTCAGATTAGGAGTCTAGGAGTCCACATTGACGGTACCAGCTCCAGGAGAAGGTTGTCTCTAGGAGCTGGTTCTGTGGAAAGATCCTGTCTCCTTTCAGCTTCCACAAGGCTGGTTCCCATGGAGATTGCCCTGTCTTTTCCCTCTGCTCAGAAAGCTGTTCAGTGTAGGAACCTGGACTTCAAAGGATGTGCTCCCCGGCTGGCTCTCCTTTCTTGGTGAAAATCAGGTTCCGCTTTGTCTACTCACCTCGCTCTCCTGTGAGATAGAGGGTCATCGAGGAGAACTCCCCTTACATCAAATCCAGGCTGTTCCAGGCTGTGACCTGAGGGTGGGTGTTGTGTCCCATCCTACTCCCTTACAACACACCGGATCAATACATAGGAGATGATTAGATCGTGACCTTAATTGCCAACCCACCCAGAACTCAAGGCCAAGTAAAGATAACACATATTTCAGGGATGTCATTCAAGCCATAACAAGTGGTTTTTAAAAGAACAGGAATTTATTTCAGCTCAAGAGCTTAGAAGTCTCAATTCAGTGCACTGATTCTGGATAAGAATCCTTGTCCCTGTTTCCCTAGCCCAGCATTCTCGGGTTCCTTGGCAAGCTTCACCTGACATCTATCTTTCTCCCAATTGTGTTTTCCCCCCTAATCTGCTCTGTTTATAGCCCAAATCATGAGGCATAAGATCCACTCTACATGAGCACAACTTCATGAACAAAAAAAAAAATTATTCCCTAACCCTACTCCCTAAGGGGATTACATCCACGGATTTAGGGGTTAAGATTTCAGCATGTAAGTGGGATGGGGCACAATTCATTTTATGTGTGTGTGTCTGTCTCTCTGTGTGTCTGTGTCCGGTAATTACAGTTTCCTCTCACATATAACCATTTGATCTTAATTGCTGTTGGAGGAAAATTAAAGTTGATATTACAAGTTGCCATCCTTAAGGGCATTCTAGCAGGCTAACGCACCCTACAGAGATGTTAATTTGTGCAGTATTAACTATGCAAAGGCATTCAATTATGTGGGTCCTCACAAATTGTTGATAACAGTGAAAAGAAAGGAAATGCTGTAGAACACTTCACATGGAACCTGTGCATGGACCAAGAGGCACGAACAGAACATGGCAATACTGTGTGGTTCAAATCAGGAAAGTTGTGTGGTGTGTCAAAGTTGTATTCTTTCACTGTAAGTATTCAAACTGTATGCTGAGTAATTAAACACTGACATTGGACTATATGAAGAAAAATGTGGCATCGGGATGAGAAGAGGGCTTCGTAACAACCCTCAATATGCAGGCAATACAACCTCATTTACTGTATGTGAGGGGGACTTGAAGCAGTTGCTGATGAAGATTAAGGATTTCAGTCTTCAGTATGGAATGCCACTCACTGTCAAGAAGAAAAGAATCCTCACAACTGAACCAATCGGTAACATCATGATCAACAGAGAAAAAAAAATTAAGTTGTGAAGGGTTTCATCTTGTGTGGATCTGCAATCAATGCTCAGGGACGCAGCAGTCAAGAGATCAAGCAGTGCACCGCACTGGGTCCGTCTGCTGTATGAGGCCTCTGCAAAGTGTTGAAAAACAAAGACGGAACTCTGAGGACTAAGGTGTGTCAGACCCTAGGCATGGGATTTTCAGTTGCCACACGTGCACGGGAAATGTGGACATCGACTAAGGAAGACTGAAGGGAACCAATGATGTGTTTGAATGATGGTCCTGATGAAGACTCCTGCAAATACTGGACTGCCAGTACATCAATCTCATCTGTCTTGGATGATGAACAGTTAGAATGCTCCTTCGAAGCTAGGATGCTAAGATGCTGTCTCTTGTATTTTGGACATGCTACCAGGAGAGACCAGTTCCTGGAAAAAGGCATCATGTTTAGCAAAGTGCAGAGTCAGCAGAAAAGAAGACCCGCGAGGAGCCGGATTGACCCAGTGACTGCAACAATGCTCAAATATAACAGCAATTGTGAGCATGGCCCAGGACCTCGTATTGTTTCATACTCTTGTTCATTATGAGCCAGAACCAACTCAACAGCACCTTAATATTTCTTTATTCCAGTAATGGACAACGCCTACCCAGCAGGCACATATTTGTTTAGGTAAATGTCCAAGTAGCCTGTGGAGACTAATGCTTAATAGTGTTTAAGCATAAGTATTATTCCCCCTTTTTCACAAATGTGGAAACAACCCACAGAGTGATTGCAAAACTACTCCACCAGTCACACAGCTAATACATAGCAAGCCTCAGTTTCAGCACAAGTCTTACACCAAGCCTGTGAAAGTAATCATAGTGTACTGTTTACAGAATTATCCATTGCATTTGGATTGGGATGAAAGCCATCTTACACTTTGAAATTATGAGTGGGCTAGAAATCTGATAAGTCAAGTAGATACATTTGAATTGTGCTGGAGAAGAATATTGAAAGTACCATGGATGACTAGAAGGATAAATAGATCTGTCTTGGAAGAAATACAACCAGAGTCAAGGATGACAAGCCTTCTTACAAACTTTTGGACATATCAGGAGAGAAGAGTCCCTGGAAAAGGACTTTATCAAGTTTGATAAAGTAGAGGGGCAGCAAAGGAGGGGAAGGCCCTCAATGAGATGATTGCCCCAGTGACTCCAACAATGGGCTCAGGTTTAGGAACAATTGTGAAGATGGTTCAGGACAACCTGATGGCACCTAACATCAAGGACAACGAAAACAGTTTGGTAGAGCTAGTTCATGAAATAGGCAGTAACAAGTCTTCTCCAATCAGTATACATTGAGCACTTCCTCTCAGTGTTCCATGTTCCAATGTCAACAGATCACCTTGTAACTAATGATCTGATACCTAATACATGAAGTAAGATGCGGTGGAAGTGAAAATGTCCTTGACTTTATTGCCCTGGGTAATGCTATTGAGTAGGCATTGGAATGCTATCCACAAAGTCGACAGTTCAAATTCACTGTTTCATTCTGTTGTGTGTAGGATCACTATGAGTTAGGACACCTAATAAGAACATAACCCCCTGTCTGGATCCCTCTTTTAGGTTGTTCGCTTTGCCAGCCTAGGTGAAATGAAAAGAGTACAAGGAGATATTTCTTGGAGGAGAAAATAAATCTCACGCACATAGAAACCAAAGAACTAAAAAAGAGACCTCACTCACAATTGCTTTTTAGTTGCTTTGAAAAACCCTTACAAATCTAACACCTCAAAAATATACATATGATACATCTCCATTTCTCATGTTATCTATTGGTCTAGTTTTGAGAATTTTCCTTTTTATTATTCTTTTTAACATTGCATTGTAATCTACACTGACTCACTCGCTGCCATTCAGTAAATTCTAACTCATGGTAACTACCAAGCAGGGTCTAACTGCTTCTGTGCATTTCTGAGACAGTAACCCTTTATGGGAGTAGAAAGCTCCGTCTTTCTCCTGTGGAGCAACTGGTGGTTTCAAACCACAGACCTTATGGTTAGCAACCCAACACCTAACTACTATGTTTCCAGGGCTCCTAATCCATACTGAAGGCTGCATAATGATTCTTGGGAGAAAGAGGAGGCTATTTGCTCCCATAAAGATTTATAACTTAGGAAACCTTTTATATCAGTGGTTCTCAACCTTCTAATGCTGCGACCCTTTAACAAAACCTCATGTGGTGGTGACTACCCAACCATACAATTTTTTCATTGCTACTTCATCACTGTCATTTTGCTACTGTTATGAATCAGGCGACCTTGTGAAAGAGTCATTCATCCCCCAAAAGTGTCGCAACCCACATGTTGAGAACCACGGTATACCTGGTTGGTAAAAGTCAATGGCAGTGTGGAGGGCTTTTTTGCTTAATTTGTAATAATTTAAAGCGCTTGTGATGTATGAAATTTATTATACCAGAAAAAGCCAACTTATGCTGTTGTTAAACTTCCTATGTAACTACATTGATAAATTAGAGACTAGTCTTTGTCTGAGCAGGGGGTCCTGATTTCTAGTTGAGAAAATAAGGCTCTCTTACCTGTAGCCCTTGAGTTGCCTTGATTCATAGGAACCCAACAGGAAAGGTTTCCAAGACTGTCCTTATGGAGAAGCAGACTGCCACCTCTTTCTGTTGTCCCTGATGGGTTTGAACAATCACCTTTCAAACAGCAGCCAAGTGGTCAATCACTACACCAGCAGCACTCCTCAGGACCTTGAAGGGTGGGTTTAATTTACAAAAGCAGAAAAAAACGAAAGAAGAAAAGACCTAAAGAGAGGCCTTGGAGGACATATTTGAGTAGTAAGAGGAGATCAAACCCATGGAAAATACCAAGAAAGATTCATTTAAAAGAGAAAACAAAAACAAAAAAACCAACTCCAAAACCTGAAATCCACAATTCACTGAGTCAATTCCATCATATTGATGCTGGAAAAAGAGAGAAGGAAAATAAAAAGTGACGGAGACAAATGTTTAAGGTGGAGATAATTTCAAAAAGTGGGCAAGAAACCTGTCCCAATGACACAGGGGCATAAATGAGGGCAGAATCTTCTGGATGATAATACCTAGAATGGTATGGATACTAGCCAGATCCCAGAGGGTTACGATGGAGGTAAAATGCAGCATGTGTGCAGCCTGGCAGGGAAGAAGCTAAGCAAAATGAGACGAGAAAAGCAAAACCTAAAAAGTATGTCTTCTATTTAAGAGATTCATGAGGGTGGAATGGAAGCATGTGGCCGAGGAGAGACTGAAAATACCAGGGATTGAGAACACAATTAAAGGAAAAGAATGAGGGGGCAAATTGGCACAGAACCCAGGTGCACTTTCCCTTCAGAAGAGCCTGAGAAATTTCCAAGGCACTGTGCTAGTCATGAAGGAGGCCTGGAGGCAGAGTGGGTTACGAGCTGGGCTGCTTCCCACAAGATCAGCAGCTCCAATCCACCAGCTGCTCTGCAGGAAAAAGATGAAACTGTCTGCTTTGTCAAAGAGTTATAGCCTCAGTGGCCCATAGGGACTTCCTACTCCATGTCATAGGGTGGTAAGGCATGAGAATGGACTCAATGGCAGCGAGGAAGTAGTAGTCAAGAGGTCTAGTGGTGCCACCGTTACAATGGTGACCGAAAGGCAAGGGTTTGAACTTGCCAGCCTCTCTATGGAGAGAGAGTCAAGGCTTTTTCGTTCCATGACAATGACAATCTTGGAAAACCTGTACAGCAATTCTACTCTGTCCTATGGAATCTCTATGAGTCAAAATGGATTAGATGCCTGTACCAGCTAGCTGTGGGATGGTAACGGGGAGAAAAACAAAACGAAGTCAAACAAACAAAAAGGATTCTGGCCCTCATGGAACTTTATACTGTCCTGAGAGAGAAAGAGTCTCAAACAAGTATCAAGTTACTAATGGTAATTTGTGCTATGAAAGAATTAAGACATAGCCTGAAAAAGATTGCTGGAAGAACCTACAGAATGTATCTCAGAAATCTTCATGCCAATGAGAGAGCTTGACTGAATCCTGCAGGCTGAGAAGGAGTCAAGGAAAGAGCTAAGGTTTGACGGACAGCTTTCCAGGCCAGGGTAACAGCAGTAACAAGTTCAAAGGGTTAAAAAGGAGTTTTATTTGTTTCAGACATCTGAGAAGGCAGCTGAGTGGGGATGGAGGTAGAGGGATAGAGGAGGTTGAGGAAGTGATAGGTCAGCTCAGGTAAGCATTCTAAGGGTAGGTGGTAAAGTTTTAAACTGAAGAATGCTGCAATTAAGATTGATATTCTATGATCACTGATGCTAAGGGTACTACAGCAAAATGAAATAGATGGTGCCCGGCTATCAATTGGAATAGTGTCTGGGTATTATAATTAAGGCTTGTATTCAAACACGCAGCTATTTGAGTGAGGAATCAACTAAGTCTACAAGGAAGAAGCACACCAGCCTATGTGATCCAAAAATGACAATAAGAAAATTTGAATATGGTGAAGAGAAAAGTATCAGAGCTAAAAGTATGAACACCCAATTTGCGGAGGGCTATGGGGAATGTTGGGAGCCCAAAGCCCATCTGCAAAGGATTCAGCCACTTGCAGATTCGCTCTAGCCACAGACAAGACTTTCGATCAGCCTTCCTGTCAGATTGCCGAAGAAAGGTCTGGCAATCAACTTCTGAAAGTTAATGGCCATGAAATTTCAGTGGAGTGCAGCAGCCCTATTCTGAAACACACAGGGCCACCAGTAGTTAGAATGGACAGGAACTGGCAATTGGTAATACTTTAATGAGGTTTAATAAATGAATACAGCCTTGTCACAACCACCCCAGTTAAGACACGGTAAGTTCTTTCATGTTCTTTCACAGTAAATAATATTCCCACAGGTAATCATAATTCTATTTTCTCTTATCAAAAATTAGTTTGGCCTTTTTTTGCAGTTAGTATAAATGGACTCATACTATTTGTGTTCTTTTGTATCTGGTTTCTTTCACTCACCATAAGGTTTTGGAGATTTAATTGCTTGTATGAGTAGTTCGCTTATCTTTATTTTATGCAGTTATTGTCTGACTATGTCACAATCCTTTTAATCCATTTTCTGATTGATGAACCCTTAGACTGCTTTCAGTTTTTATCTATTATGCATACAGCTACTACAAAAATTTATATATAAGACTTTTACGAATATACATTTTCATTTGTTTTGGATAAATATCCAGAAATATCATCTCTAGAGCATACGGGAGGTGTGTAACTTTATAAGCAAATGCCAAATGGCTCCAAAAAATGTTTATTGGGATTCTATTTTTAAAACATTTTATTTTTAACAATTTATTTCCCCACCAGCAAAATATGAGAATTCCAGTTATTTCTTCTCCTCTTGTTCTGTTGGTCTATGTACAGGTTCCATGTTAGCACAAGGACAAGTTCTGGAGTTCCCATTCTTCTCAATGCTAATCATAGTTTGTTGGGATCCACACAGTTAAATATATTTGCATAATGAAAACACAGATCAGCATCTTCCCAGTATTCTCTGCTTTCCTTTAAGATCCACTTGATGGCTGGAATGATAGCCCTCCTCATTCAGTATTCTCTTCTAAATGTAACTTGGATTTTTTAAAGAAACACTTTGTCAATATGCTGCTGCAATCATTTTTGGAATATTTCATAAAATTTTTAATTACATGGGACATTATTGATATTCTTCCATAATTTATGCATTCTGATGGATCATCTTTCTTTTGACTGTGGAGTTTGCTTTCCAAATTTCTTGGCAGAGACAAAAATGAATATATGACATAGCATATTAAAATGTTTCCTGTAACCTATCAGTTTATTTTCTATTCTGATTTTAAAATAAATTAAAACACTTTAATCAGTGCTTAAAGCATTGTGAATGTTCAGCTCTGTATCTTCTATGCATAGTAGAGAATTTGGTCCTCAATATTTTTCTTTGTGCATCAGTGAACTCAGTTAAGTAGCCTGGACAATTTAGAGCATATCTAGAGGTTTAGAGGAAGGTTTATTAACAACTTGCAATATGAAGATGGGGAGATGACACAAGTTTGCTTACTGAAAGTGAGGAAGGTTTTGATGTATTTGCTGATGAAGATCAAGGATTACATCCTTAAGCGTGGCTTACAACTCAATATAAAGGAAACAAAAATCCTCACAACTATCCCAAGAGGTAGCATCATGATGAACAGAGAAATGGTTGAAGTTGTCAAGGATTTTGTTTTACTTGGATACATAATCAGTGCTCATGAAATCAGCAATCAAGAAATCAAACAACACATTATACTGGATGAATCTGCATTAGACCTCTTTCAAGGTGTTGAAAATCAGAGGGGTAACTTTGAAAACTAAAGTATGTCTGACCTAAGCCATGGTATTTTCAATCTCCTCATATAGTTGTTGGGGTACCATCAAGTGGCTCTGACCCATAGTGACTCTATGCACAATTGAACCAAACACTGTGCAGTCCTCCATCCTCACAACTGTTTCTATGCCCAAGTCTATTAATGCGACCACTGTATCAATTCATCTGGAGGAGGGCTAGAGGCAAGGATGGAGAGCCTTCATCTTATATACTTTGGACATATTGTCTGAAGAGACCAGTCCCTGGAGAAGGACATTGTGTTAGTCTGAGTAGACTAGAGAAACAAATTCATAGACATTCATATGTGTACAAAAAAGAGCTTTATATAAAAGTGTAATTATATATTAAGAAAACTTCCCAGTCCAGTTCAGATCAAGCCCATAAGTACAACATCAGTCTTTATATCTGATACTAGTCCATGAAATATTCTACATACTCACAAAGCACATGCAATGATGCCAAATGCAGATATGTCACAGGCCAGTGGGTGGAAAGTCTTGTAGATCCAGTGGCCGTGGAAGCATATTGATGCTGGTGTGGGTCTCCACATGGCTCCTCCAGCTTCAGGGCTCTGACTCCATCAATGTGTCTCCAGGTGGCTTGTCAACAGAAATGTCAAGCAGAAAGAGTGTGTCTGGCTGCCAGTGAGCTATTTTGCTTCGTTGCGCCTCCAAATGAGGTCATCGGGCATTGACTTGATCGACAAGCTAGATCCACCCCTTTACTCTTTATAGTCTCAAGTTGACACCACATGATGTAACTACCACAGACAATCATGCTTGCTAAAGCAAAGGGGACACAAAAAAGAGGAAGATCCTTGACAGGATGGATTGACACAGTGGCTATAATAATAGACTCAAGCACAGGAACAATTGTGAGGGTGGCAAAGGACGGGGCACTATTTCATTGTCTTCTACAAAGGGCCACCATGAGTCAGAACTGACTTGATGGTGCCTCACAACAACAGCATTGAGCTGGGCATCTTTGTAAGGAGCGGGCACAGGGTGTACATAATAGTCCCAAGAGAGAAAAGAAAAAGAGACCATTCACTATAGTGAGGTGCACTTGGGAATCCAAATGTAAGGTCTCCTTGTGTCAATTTAATCTCCACCTGCTCATGGACTGTCCAAGCAGCTGCCTACGTTTAGCGGCTTTGATTCAAGCATAAGTATACTCTCTTTCACACATACCAGTTACTGTGGACTTGATTCTGAAGCTCATCTGCATCAAAAACAATAGCAACAACAAAACAACTGCTTCAAAGGACCTGTCCGTAGCTATTTTCCCAAGAGTAGATCGCCAGACCCTTCTCCTGAGGCACCACTGATTAGACGTCTACCTCCAGCCCTTCAGGGTATGTGGATGATTTGCACCACCTAAGGACTGCCTCCCACCCCCATCCCTTCTGCATAGAGACAGAGTCAAACCGGCAACGCAGAGTTACCATCCCTGATGAGAAATGTAGGCATTTGGGGCTGGGCTGTAGGATCTCAAGATTAAAGTACCCTGAATCTACCCCCCATACCCCAACCCTGCTCCACTAGCTCTGGGTCAGAAGATCATTTACCCTGAATCAGGGAAGGTTCAAAAGCCCATGTGCTTTGTTTAGGGACAGTGGCTGATTGTGGGCAGAAGGAAACCTTGAGTGGTGTCACTTTAATGCCCTCAAGTTAGTCCTTGGCAGCTTGTCCTCAATTCCTCAACAGAAGGCTCTCTCAACTAAATGAGCCACAACACTCTTTAGGAAGCTTAAGAGTTTGAACCATAAGGTTCAAACATTGGCAGGGAGAGAATCCACCCCCACATTGGCCAGAGCAACAGGGATGGTGAGCAGAGCTCTGAGATGGCTAAAGAACACAGGGGCCACAGTGGTAGCTGCTGCTAGTCCAGGCCTCTGGGAGACACCAGAGATCACTGGAAATACAGCTCAGGATAATGCCCATATCCTCGTATCCTAGGCAAAGGGTTCAGATTTGAGCGCTTGGGAGCCCCCCCCCCCCATTATGTGAGGACTCCTGAGGGAGTACTCAAGGGGGGAGGGGCAGAGCGGGAGCAGGTGACCTTGCAGGAAGGAGTATTTTATCACTGACATTGTTTAGAAGTGCTAGTACATGATGAACATGAAAAGCAGCCCGACATGTAGCCAGGTTTATTATTGTTTTTGAATTCGCCACAGGCAATGTGGCACCCTCCCTTATTGCCTGCACCTGGGGCGGACCTGGCCCTCATTCCCCTCCCCCTCCTGGCACTCCACTGCCCAGGGCCTACAGGGGTCGGAGCGCTAATAGGGATGAAATTAGCCTCCTCCTCTCGACAAACTGCAAAATAACTAGCCCTCTTCTAGAGAACAGGGCCGTCCACGTGGCTGTCCCTCCCACTCAGGTCCGAGGAAGCAAATGGGGGAAGGCAGGGCAATCAATGCTGGGTCAAGCCCTAACTGGAGGTACGGTAGCCAGCAAGCCACAGACAGAGCGGGCCTTTCTACTCCCCTCTCGGGAGCTCACTTCAAATACAAAGGATCCACGTGGGCTGCAGCAAACACTTAGATCCGGGTACAATATCAGCTGTTGGGAGCTTCAAGGACTTAAAGTGAATGGAAAAATAGAGCCGACCTTTTATAATATACCATTCCAATTAGTTTGACCCGTTTTTTCCCCTAAACCCTCCCCAATCACTTTCCTTTGCAGTCGAATGTCAAAGTGTATCATGTAGCGAGGAACCTGCCCCCTTTCTCCGCTTTAAAGCTGTGTTGCTGTCCCTTTTCACCTTTACCTTCACCTTGGAGATACGGGTTTCTATGTGAATGGATGCTGTCTCTGGAAGTCAATGTGGCTTTTTCTTGCCATCAGGGCATCATTATTTTTTGGGGGGTGGGGGTGGGGGTGGGGATGGAGGGAGGAGGAAGTTCATTAGCTTGTCAATCAAGGGTGTCTTGGCAAACCCCAGGTTCACTTCAAACAGTACAGACTTGGACGGGAAGCAAAGGTAGTGTGCTCATTACATGGTTATTTCGAACAAGCCAAACACAAGCACGTGAAGGCAACGCTGGAGAAAGAAAACGAACAGCTTCACATGCGACTCCTTTTTATTTTCGGTCTCACAAACATCCTCTCCTTCAACTTTATAAAATAAGCAGTTTCTTCTTTCCGTGGCCCAATTGATTCCCCAATGTTTGCTTACTGTTTTACCAAAGGGAAAATAAATACAATGTATGCCATTAAAGTCATTCAGGGCAAATTGGGCATAACCCAAAATTACATTATCTAACAGCTGTTAAATGACTATAAAATGTAATTAGACACACTCAATTCACTACTCCTGAACTGGACCTGATTTCTAAAATATCAATTTAGAACTTTGATTATTCATGACAAAAGGGAACAGATTTCGATTCTCCGTTTAATTCTTGGTAATGGATGTATCCCCCTAAGGCCTTTACAGGGATTCCTAATAAGAGGCGAGGGGGGAGAAGGGGGAGGAGTGGAAGGAGGCGGGGTAGGGGTGGGGTGAGGGGAGGTAGTTGTTTAAGCAGAGAAGGAGGGGGTTGGGAGTTATCCTGTGGGTGCCGGCTGGGTCCTGCTGAATCCCCGCCAGCTGCAGTGAGGCGTGAGTCCCTGGGTTAAATGTTAACTCTCTGCTTACAAAGATGCACAAAGCCCAGCAGAGAGACTTCTGCTAACCGATCTTTATGGCCGGTCCTCTTCTGGGTTCTCCCTCACTATCTTGGCTGCCTTTTCCAAGCTATCCCTTGAATCTGCTTAGTAAAAGATGAAATGAAATGAGAAAGGGGGAAAAATTGATGTTTAGATCTGTTCTTCATTCCTTTAAGGCCAGGTGGAGGCAGGCTGACATGATATTTCAAAGTGCTGTAGGGCCCTCAAGGGCAGCGTAATTGGTTCTCATTCAGAACTCCCTGCTCTCGCTATGCCGGCCCCTGTTTATCTGGCCCTATTCTACCTTCTCCGAGGCTTATTTTCAGCGTGTGCCCTCCCCGAGTCGAGGTTGTTTATCCATATGTGTCTCGGTTAGATTACTTTCCCCCTGTTCACCATCGCCTCATTCCATCCAGGGACCGGTCCAGCTGCAGCCTCCCTCCCGGAGCCTTTACCAAGTTCACAACAGAAGGCTCCCTTTCCTTCCCCAGGCCTCCTGCTGCACTCAGCCAGAGCCGCCTTTGTGGTCATTTCGGATGAGATAAGGTAGGAGAGTGCAGTGGTTAGGAAGCCTGCACGCTACAGCTGGACACCCTGAGTTTCCATCCTGGATTCTTGGAGCCTCCGTTTCTGCGCTTGTAAAATGGGAGGCGACGCTAGTATATCGTTTCCTTATCCGCCAATCGCAGGACCATGAGAGTTTGGGAACTCAGGGCTTTCAGAGACTTGAAAAGGTCAGACAAGGCAGACATGTAGATTATAAAGTACCCCCAGAAGGGCTGGGATAAGACCCTGCAAGCACACAGCTTAGGATTTCTATAGCAAAACAAATGAGGAAATAAGGACTTCCACAAAATGCGATCAAGATGACAAATAGCCTAGGTCAGGTCAGGCCAGTTTTGTCCAGCCAAATAAGTTATGAAAAATTCATACGACTCAACTTCGGGTTTTGAAAGCTTTGTAGTTTTTGAGTTCTCAATAAAGGCTTGTGGGCCTGTGAGGGTTAATTGAAATATGTGTAACACTTAGCATGATGCCAGGGCCTAATGAATGCTTAATGAAAATAGCTATTATTATCATGGTCAGTTGTGTTTTTGCTTTTAACCCCTTATTAGGCAGCAAGCTCTTAAAAGAGCAGAAGTTGTGTCTTTTAAATGACCATTTCTTCCCGTTGTACTGTAGGTATACTTGACGGGCTGGACGATGGCATTTGACAGAAAGAAAGGTACTGTCATCTCAGTGCTTAAACACATTTCCAGTCACAGAAATGTCTTACTTGACAAATGGCTGAAGAATCTAAGCTCTAGACCTGAATGCCACCCCCACCCCTAGTAACGCTTACTGCTGGGGTGGTGTGTGTATGTGGGGGGGGGGCACCACCAGGTGGTAGGGAAAATTGGTCAAAATGAGATCACATGGATTTTCACTAGGGAAGATTAGCTTGATTTGTGTTTGCTGTCAGGATACACATCGGGCACATGACACACATTCAGACAGGGGTGGGGGGGGGCGGGGAAGCATGGGGTTGGAATGAAGAGTACTACCCACAACCTGGCAGGAAGAAAAGCAAGGGCAGGAGAGAGGCCTTTGACCCAGAGGTCATGTGAAGCCAGGGTGGGATCGAGGAGAGAGAGTAGGAACTTCTGGGTGGGATGAGCACTTTGGGGGTATCAGTTGGTGGTCTGAGGGCGGTCACCCTCCAAATGCAGCAGCACAATCAAGACTAATTGGTCTTTCTCGGCAGTCTCAGTGCAGACCCAATCTGAATAGGGCCTCTCTAAGCCTGACACCCTAAGAGGATGGGCACTTGGGAGGAATTTGGACCAGCCGAACTCACAGCAGTAAAACCTTTAGAGCTCTTCCAAGACCTTCTTTTGACAAGGAAGAAAGATCCCACAGGCAGGTTAGAGGAATTTGTCTCCCCTCCGCAGAGGTGAAGGCCTCAGTGAACCCCATTCGGGATATTCATACAGATGAAGGGAGAATAGATCCCTATGGAGAAAAATGAGCTCCTTCTAAACTGGCCGAGAGCTGAGTTCTTGAATGGCAGGTCACTTCGCTTGGGTGATCAGCCATTTGTCTTATGGGACTGGAGGCCCCTGGGAATCACAGACTGGGAAAGTGAAAGGACTCGGCAGGGAGTTCTGGCCCAAGGAAACAATTTCCTAGCATGTGTTCATTTACCATCTCCTCAAACCCCAAGTGCATTCCTGAGTTCAAGGTGGTCCCAACATGTGAATGAATGCTAGTAGCAGCCATTGAGCCTGCCAAGGGCCAGTGTCCCCACTGGAATATGCCCCACACAGACAGGGATTCAAAGATTTACAGTTAAATGCATGAGGTGACCAGGAGTCATTTTGAAAGGACAGCCTTCTCTCTAAAGATATAGGGTCCCCGTAAGCAACAATTGACTAGATGGCGGTACATTTATCTAAAGATAAGCCTGAGAAGTAATGAGCCTGGCTGCTGCTATTGAAGTTGAACAAAATGTACCAGTGCCCAGACTACAGAGGCAGGGTTGGGGGAGGGGGCAGTGAGCTCAATGAGGCTACCACTGTCCCAAATATTTGAAACCACTTTGGGAGGGGGGGCGCTAATTTTGGAGTATATGCTATATTCTTTAGATTCTCCCCACTGGTGAAAAAACCTGCATCTTTGGAAGGTGAACTTGATTTTAGAAAGAAACTAATAAATTACTCAAGGACAAAAGCCAAGTGAATGCTGGGGACTTTCAGCAAGACGGGGGAAGAAGCCAACATGCTACATAGACGTGCCATAACAAAGACGTGAGAAATCAGATGGATCTGCTACCAATGATAATCCTGGAAGCCCACCGAGCTTTCGAGGAAAAGTTAGAGAAATGGATTGAATACCAAAGAGCAAAAGAGGGTGAGCAAAAATAGCTGGAGAGGAGATGGACAGGTGAACCACCATGGGCCTGGCACAAGGTGGAGGGAGTCAATTCAGTGTGCTGAGGACTAGTGCAAGTCACAACACGGGTGGCTGACAAGGAGAAAGGTGGATCCTTTCTTGCCCCCCACATCTTCCTGGTGACAAGAGGGGTGGCCAGGCCCCACTCTCACCCACCTACTCACCGGCCCAGCCTCTGCACGTTGTCTGAGGTCGGAGACTTGTCCTCATGGATCGGGCTCCCGGTGCTCCGCCATCACATCTGGAGGTGTGTAGGTTTCACTCGCTGTGACAGAGGGCACAGCGCTGGATACTTGACCTGGCACTGACCACCCTGGGTGTGCAGGGACTGCCACTATACTCATCCACCTCACCCCCAGCCTGGAACAACTACTTCTGGATCAGATTCCTGACTCCAAATAACAAACAGCAACTGGTGATCGCATCGAGTCCATTGATCCCCCTGAAAGTTCTTATAGCCACCCCCCTTGGCCCGCACATGTGGTTCTTTTTTGTTCTGATTTTTTCTTGTTCAACCCTCTTTCCTCACTTTGTTGTATCTTTCCTCCACCTGGACCCTTCCCCCTCATCACAGTCTTAGCCTTTGGTGTGAAGACCAATTTTTTTTCCCTTTATCATAATAATGTCATAGAGTATGTCACTTTGTGAGAGTGACTTTCTCTGCTAAGCATACTGGTCTCTAATTTAGTCCATGTCTTAAGGTGTTTCACAGACTCATCATTGTTTTTCAGGTTGCATAATATTCCACTGTATGAATTACCAGCATTTGTCCATTCCTCTATATACAGGATTTTCAAGGATTTCCATCTTTGGACTATTATAGAAAGTACTGCAATCAATATAGATGTGCACATGTTTGTTCATGTTTTATTCTTTATTTCTTTAGACTCTATAACAAGTAGAAAGATCACAGGCTCGTAAGGTATTTGTATTTGAAGCACCTGTGGTAGTTAGGTTTATTGCGCTAACTAGACTTCCATAGGAACATGTGGGCAGAGTTTAGTCAGGCTGCAGCTTGATTGGAGGGCAAAGAGATAAATGGGTTTTCAAGGCTGGGCCCTTTCTTCCTCCCAGGTGATGAGACCAGCATGCTGCTGCATAAACTAGTTCTTTGCCTCAACCATGAACTGTGCTACTTGTGGATCCTGCTTCTTTAAGCCCTGCCTCCCCATGCTGCTGGTGGATCTTATCAACATGGTGTATTGCGGGAGCTCAAGAACCCATGGGGCTGGCTTCCCTATGCCCCTTTTGCTGCTGACTGTTGTTGCCCCAACCGGCAGCCCATGTAAATCGAAGGATCTTCAGTTTATTAACTGTTCCACAAAAGTGAGTTAAACGGAGCTCTTTTTACTGCTGTGTGAACTAAATTAGCCTTTATATTCCTTCTTGCCTTATAAACCTACATATATATATATATATAAATAAAATCATAACTCTCCTGGGCTTGTTTCTCTAAAGAATCCTATCTAACACAGCACCACACTGGTTTCCATAGTGTTTGCAAAGCTCTAAAATCCTATCAACTATGTCTGAGCATTCCAATTTCTCCACATCCTCTCTAGCATTTATTATTTTCTGTTTTAATTTAAATGCCAAGAGTGTCAATGTTGTTTAAATTTGTATTTCTCTTCCAATTAATGGGCACAGATATTTCTCCATATGATTGTTGGTTTCTTGATTATTTATGTCTTGTGCCTATTTTTGATTGGGTTATTTTTATTATTAAGGTATTTTGAAATTAGCCTTAACTGATATAGCACTGTTAAATATTTTCCCCCTAATCTGTTCCTCTTTTTACTCTTTTGATGTGGGTAAATGTGTTTTCAGAAGGTCCCAGTCCTCTGTTTTATCTTTTATAGTGTGACCTTTCCATTATGTTCAGTAGTGTATGTATGCCTTGTATGAAGGCCCATAAATTTGTCCCTATTTTTTCATTGATGGTCCTTATGGTTTTCGGGTTTATATTTAGATCTTTCATCCATTTTTGTACATGGTGTGAGGTATGGGTCTGCTTCCTTCATTTGCAGGTAGAGATCCAACTACCTTTTCCCTATTTAATGTGATTTAGTTGTTTATTAAATATCTGGTGTCTTCAGGTAGTTGGTTCTATTTCTGAGTTCTTAGTTCTAGTCTACTGGTCTTCATGTCTACCACTGTACCAGTACCAAACCGCTTTGATTATCATGGCTATACAATAGGTTTTTAAGTCTGAGAGTGAAATACCTCCAATTTTGTTTTTATTCTTAATAGTGTTCTGCTTATCCTGAGTTTCTTTTCTTTCCACATAAAGTTGGTGATGAGTTTTTTTTTAATTTCCTTGAAGAATTGTGCTGGGATTTGGATCAGAATAGCAATGAATTACTAAGTCCTTTTGTTGACATTTTCACTATATTTAGTCGTTCCATATAGAAACACAGAACATTCTTTCATTCATGGAAGTCTCTTTTAGTTCCTTATAGTTTTCTTTGTGTGAGTGTTTTCTTTCCCTGCTAAGATTTATGTCTAGATATTTTATCTTTTAGATAGTTACAGTAAATGGTATTTTTCTTTTAATTTCTTTTTTTGGAGTTCTTTTTTGCAGGGTGGGGGAGTGTGTTTTACTGTAAACAATATCCCACCATTAATGACTTCATGTTCTAAAACTTCCAAGCTGATGGTGTCTGCAACCCTTCCTTCTGATGGGTCCAAGTGATGACTGTTTTCTATTGACAAGTTCAAAAACATTGATGGTTTCTATGATACTGATAGATTCTTTGAGGTTCCTGTAGCACCACACCACCTTCTGTCATAACACTTGCAGTCTCTGGATGGAGTCTGAGGCTGCCTCCCAAGGGGTGGGCTAGTAGACTATGAAGTTGATTCCTGCCCATAAGTATCGCTCTGCTAGTATTTGCACTGTACCTTCATAGGCCCCCAAATTGGTGGTCCCACACATGTGCTTCTGAATAGCCCATTCACAAGTGGACGTCAAAACCACAAACTTGCCATTTCCATGTTCAACAAATGCTTCATGATGCTGAGTCCTTATATCTTGCAATCTGTGCCAGAAGTCCCAAGAGGGTCACACTATTGCCCAACCTCGCTCTTTCCTGGCCCCTGCCAAGAGCTCAAGGTTCCAGGGATTCCGGTTCATGAACTGGGGGCAGTAGCTTCATTATCCACCGTCCACTTCAGGATTCCTCACTGGCTGGGTACTGATTGACAGGGCCAGTTGCCCACACTATGTATGGTAGAAGTTCTGGAGAAGCCATCTGAGAAAGAGAGGGCAGAATTAGCAGGGTTTCTGTAAACTGACAACGTTCAGAACCACGACTGGGAGGCCATCATTGAAGCATCAGAAACGTGTCTTCAGAGTCCTCCTCTTTAATGAGTCCTCTTCTTTAATCTACAAGAATCCAATTGATTATTGTGTGTTGATCTTATAGCCAGCTATCTTGCCACATTTTTCAATTAGTTCCAGCAGTTTTAAAAATTGAATCCTGGGACTGAGCCCCAGTGGCGTAAGTGGTTGAGTGCGGGACTGCGGTCCATAGGCTTGGCGGTTCAAATCCAGTGGCAGCATTCAGGAGCAGCACTGGGTAGCGCCCACGACCACCAGAGGCAGTAATGTCCCCCCCGAAAAAAATTGAATCCTTGGAGTTTTCTATATTTAGGATTTTATCGTCTGCAAAAAGAGTTTTAATTTCTTTTGTGCCAAAATGGGTGCCTCTAATATCTTTTTGATGATTTAGACTCTGGCAAGGACTTCCAGGAATATACTAAATAAGAGTGGTGATAAAAGACAACCCTATTAGGTTCCCAATCCAAGGGAGGACATTTTCAGTTTCTCTCCATTAAGTGAGATAGCAGCTGTGGGCTTTGTATAGATGGCCTTGTGTTTAGGGTTTTCCCTCCTTTCCTATTTTATTGAGCACTGTTATTGAGAATGGATGGTGAATGTTATCAAATGCTTTTTCTATGTCAACTGAAAGAAGCACGTGGTTATTACACTTTATTTTGTTTACATGGTGGATGACATTGATTGTTTTTTCTAATAATAAACCGTCTTACCTCATACAAATCCTACTTAATTGTGATGTATGATTTTTTTATTCTTTGTTGATTCTGTTGCCTAGAATTAAGTTGAAAAATTTGGATATTAGAAAGGTTAGGATTGAGTAGGAGAATATGGAACAGAGTTCAAAATCATAAAACAGATCGATAGCTCTTTTGGTCCAGACTGATATCACATTTCAGTGAGAAGTGAATGAGATATGGGCATAGGTGTTCACTCTTTTCAGGCTTCACTGGACAAAAGGGTTAGTCATGAGGTCCTTGATCACAAAGGATATCAGCACCACCAAAGCCCCAGGTGTCATTGGTCCCTTCAGACCAACTGTGTTCGTAGAAAGGACCATGCCAATTTTGGGACAGGTAGGTATGAACCCTGCAAACAGACAGCTTGATCCAGGCACAGTGGTAGAGGAAACTAAACCAGCTTCTGCCAACATCAGCTGTGAGTTCGCCAACATAGTCAAGACAGCTGTGCACCTGGCTGACATCAAAGACTTGGTGACTGTCAATGACATCAACAAACAGTATTTCCAGAGTACTTTTCTTGCTAGAGCTGCTTACCGATTTGCTGCTTTGCCCAAAGGAGCCCATGTTCAGATTGAAGCAATAGCTGCCCAAGCCAGGGTCAATGACATCAGCAGGATTCTAAGTGTGATAAGTGTGGTAGAGCCTGGAATTGTCAAAATATTTAAAAATTAACACTTCATTTTTGTAAATAATGCTTAAAGTGGAAGTTTGACCAAAATAATCCTATGATTTCTTTGGAAATTCCATCTGAGAGGGGAGCGCCACCCAAGTTAAAGATCAGATGATGAAATCAGCTGCTGATTTTATAAATCACATTTATTGCCACTCCTCCCTGAATGTGGAAGAAGGTTCACTCATGACTTAGTTACTCAGATAAATGAAAGTGACAGGAAACCACACGTAGAAAAGACAAGTTCCCCTACCAGATAAATAAAATAGAGCATACCTAATCCAATTAAATGCTACTAATACATTAGTATTAGTATTAGGGAGGTGAATTACCATTAGATCCTGATTAGATCCAGATAAGTCTGATTTTACTTGAATAAAATTAAAAGTATTCAGCTTTAATGGCAGAAGCAAAGAAGAGGACCAAACTTTTAATTTTTTTGGGGGGGGAGCATCACTGCCTTTGGTGGTCATGGGTGCTACCCAGTGCCGCTCCTGAGAGCCCCCGCTGGATTTGAACCACCAAGTCTGCGGGCCACAGTCCCGCACTCCCGCACTCAACCACTTACACCACCAGGGCTCAGCCCCAAACTTTTAATTTTTCTGATGAAAACAAAATGTGCAAGTTTAAAAAGAAAAAAAAAGACTGATACCAGGGGAACCCCCTTCCCACCAAGCCTTTGGCCCTGAGTCACTCCTCAGGTGTGGAACTTCACTCACTCAATGATTTAAGTTACGAAGGTTGAACATAACAGGGAAAAAGTTATGAAAACTTCCAAGGAACCAACCCCTTTGAGGACAACATTTAGAGGGTTGGGAAAGAAGGAGGAAATGGAAAGAGGAACCACACAGAGGAAAGAGCATAAATCAGCAGTTCCCAACCCATGGGTCACAACCCTTTTGGGGGTGGAATGACCCTTTCCCAGGGGTTGCCCGATTCATAACAGTAGCAAAATGACAGTGACTAAGTAGAAATGGAAATAATTTTATGGTGGGGGGGGGGGATCACCACCACAGGAGGAACCTTATGAAAGGGTCCGGCATGAGAAAAGTTGAGAACCACTGGGCTAAAGGATGAAACAGGGCAATGGATGAGTTGAAAGAAACTGTCTATGGATTGTTGAATGCAAAACTAGGATTTGCAAAATGTATTTAGAAAAATAAAGAATTGTCTCATCTGAAAAAAAAAAAAACAATGAAAATACTATGATATGCTCTGTAAAACTTCGTGTAGTTTACAATAAAAAAGTTTTATTTTAAGTGCCATGGGAGAAGAGGGAAAAAAATCAAGTAGATGTTATTCCTTTTGTTAGATACTGGGAAACCTGTTTAAAGTCATAGCAAGCCCATGTAGCAGGTGGTATTGTATATTAGGTCAAGGGCTGATGTCCAGAGAGGCCTGTCTGTGGGCATGGCAGAAAACCCATCAGACTGAACAACTGACTGTATCCCAGTCATGTCTCACCTGAATTATCACCTGTTCACCTCCCTAATCCCACAATCATTAGCATCCTCGGTGATCTCTGTGTTGGAATGTTCTCTGCTCCATCTGGATACTTCCTTTCGTAAACCACCCAGAGAAACCTGGAGAGTCCGTGTTGTCCTTTGCTTGTTCATGCTAAACGTTTTTTAAGCAATACTGGCATTCTTGGGTATTCATGATCTTCTCTGGAGTGTGCCCCAGGCCCTGTCCCAGGACTGGCACATTTGCACATCCACTTTTACCATTGTTGCTTCCTTATTGTACTTAATCAAGGGTCTTCTCCAGTGTAGCATGCACCAGGCCTATTCTGTAGGGGCCTGGAATGGGCACATTAGGTAACCCAAACCAAAACGAACTCACTGCCCCTGAGGTGATGCTGACTGCTAGCAATGCCATGGTATGGAGTAGAACTGCCTCTGTTGGTTTCTAAGACTGTAACATGATGAAGGAGCAGAGAGCTCCCTTTCTCCCTTGGAGTGGCGGGTAGGTTCAACCTCCTGACCTTGCAGTTAGCAGCCCAATGAGTGTAACATCAGCTCCTTCATTAGTTGCCTTGGGCATTAACCCCGAGATCAGTAAACCGCTTCAGGTTTCCAAATCTAGCAAGGAGACACCTGGTAGTTCATGATAGTTGTCCCTTCCTCAAGTGGCACAATGTGACTCCGAGGTTTGTCTGGAAACTTCTCACAACTGGATTTATGTCAATTTCAGGACAGTTTTGAGCACACAATTCATTCATTGGGCACTTGAACTTAGATTAGAGGTTAGAACATGTGGCTGAGAAGACCACTAACTTTAACATTCTTTAAATGCCAAAATTAAGTGCTCTCAGCGCATAAGGGACTGGGTCAGGCTCACAGATACTGGGTCAAGCTGGCCAGTCTGTCTTATAAAAAGTCAGATATTGCCCGGTAGCTTTATGAATTTCTTAGTAAAATATTAGGACCTTGTGTGACTTAACTTTCAAACCATGGGATAGATAGGCCTACAAGGGCAATATGCAATCCTGAGAGCAATCAAACAAAAGAGATCAAAAGGGAAGCCTTTGCCTAGGAATAATGCTCAGAGGGCAGGAAGGGATAGGAAAGAAGGATGAATGGAAATGGTAAACACAGGGAGGAAGCGGAAAGAATGCGTTTACATCATAGGGATTGCAATTAAAGTCCCCAAGAAACAAACTTTGTAAGAACTGGTGAATGGAAAACCTATTACCAATGTATAAACTTCTACTCAAATCAGTCAATCTCTCTCTCTCTCACACACACACACCCTCATTACTCCTGTGGATTGCATTGAATCCTCCCAGTGTATGTGTTGGTGCTCAGATGCTGGAAAGCAGAGAGCTGCAGTGCCTTTATGTGCCACACACTCTCCATCCTCCGAGTAGAGGAGCCTTTCATTCACTTATAAGGATTTATTAGCCCCGGGGAAATTCAAGTCCTCTAACCAACAAGTAGAATTGCACCTGGGGAAAACACGAGCCCTGATGACTGAGCTCCCTCCGAACAGAATTCCAGAGGCAGCAGCCTAGCTAGGAAGTCAGAGCTAGAAGGGTGGGCATACACCATCTGATTCTTTCCCGCTGTTCTCTCGGTTTTCTTGCTTTAAAAAAGGCAGTGACACGAATTGACTTTCTGAAATCATTCCTTCCACTAAATAGCACACAGCCTTCTAACCCCCGGGGACATTTCATATTCGCCAGTGGAGAATGCCTAGAAAGCTCTACGCGCTGAAGAAGCAGCAAGGAGAGCCAAAGAGTAAAAGAGACAGCAGCTGTCTTCCTGCTTGGTGACTTCCCATGTCCTGTCCTAAACTTCCTTGAGATTCCTAGAATCCAACCAAAGCTAGCTCAAGTGGGCAGCCAGATTCCAGGAGAACATGGGAAACTTTCCCTAGTCCAATTTGTTCAGGCACACGGAAGCCTGCTCCCCCCTCCCTCCACTCAAGTAGGTGTTTATCCAAATGACCCCCAGGGGCAAGGATTCAGATGCATATTGGGAGATGCTTGTTTATCTGTGGTATGTGGGGAATGTTGTTCCCACTTACAAGATCCAGAAATCCTGTTTAAGTATCCACGAACCCCTGACTGAACCAACCTAACCTTCCATTACAGCACTTTTGTTTTCTAGAAATTGTGTAGCATTTGAATGAAGGAAAGTAAATAGATCCTCAAGCTGGCATTTGAAATTTTAAAGTACACACTAACTGGAAGATGAACATGGTAAACCCACTTGGAAATGCAAAACGATTCACAGTTGGGGATCCAGTGAAGCAAATTGTCTCCCTGGAAGAAGCCCAAAGCAAAACTTTATCAAATCATCTTGGTTGTGTGGGTCTGATCAAAATACTCCTCTGCCGACTTGGTTCTGACTCACGGGACCTGGGGACCTGGGGACCTGTGTACCAGAGGGCAGAACTGCCTCCTCGTGGGGTTTCCGAGGCTGTAAATGTTCCAGGAAGCAGACTGCCTCACCCTTGTCCCAAGGTGCAGCGGGTGCATGCCAAGGGCCTCATCCTTGCGATCAGCAGCGGAGCACTTGAACTACACTGCAACCAGGGCCCCTCAGATCCACAGAGGAAGCAAATGAAGACAAATAAGAATTCAGAATGAACACGGTGAAAAGAAACAAAATCACAGAAAGAAAGGATCTTTATTTTGGAGTCAATACACTTTTATTTCTTGCTAACCCTCAGCATTTTCCAGTGAGGTTTAAGTAGGGCCCAACTGAGGCAAATGCTCTCAAAAACACGGCAGACATGCAGGGCCCTTCTCCTGGCCTTTGAAAAAGGAACCAGTGAGCGCAGACTCTCCAGACACCTGACTGCCACCTGGCACTCAGCCAACTCACTAACGAACTCTGGGTTTCAGCCCAATTAGCTAAGAAGGAGCCATCTAGGGCGAGGCCATTATTGCAAGTGATTTGGCAAATAATGGTGCTTAGTAGCTTTACTAAGGCAAAATCCTTGAAAAACCCAGACACATTCCCACAAATTCAGAATGTCAGAGCTGGAAGGCTCCTGTTAAGAGGCTCGCTGTCCTAGCCCCTCATCAAAGGAGCTCCCTGAAGCATCCAATCCTGTTGTGTGTCCTCTCATGGGTTTCAAGTCACAGCGACCCCATGTGAGAGAGGCGAATCCACAGCATTTCCTGGGCTGTAATCAGGATGGGAACAGCTAGCCCGGGCTTTTCTCATGTTTTTGTTGTTCTGGGGCTCCTTTAGCCAAGTCTGTAGAGAAGTCGTGAAACAGTGAAAAGTGCTTTAAATTTTTTTTAAAGTTTTAAAAATCAAGAGGACTGAGCCCTGGTGGCATAGTGGTTGAGTATGGGACTGCGGCCCACTGGCTTGGTGGTTCAAATCCAGCAGCAGCTCTCTAAGAGAAAGGCTGGGCCTCCCACACCCACTAGAGGGCAGGGATGCCTGCCCCCCCAAAAAAAGTTTTAAAAATAATTTGGGGGCTTATACAACTCCCATCACAATCCATCCATCCATTGTATGCAAAGCACAGTTGTACACTTGTAGCCATCATCATTCTCAAAACATTTGCTTTCCACTTAAGCCCCTGGTATCAGCAACTCATATTTCCTCTCCTTCCCCACTCCCTCCTCCCTCACAAGCCCTTGATAACTTATAAATTACTATTTCGTCATATCCTACACTTTCCGATGTTTCCCTTCACCCACTTCCCTGTTGTCCTACCCCAGGGAGGATGCCATATATAGATCTTTGTAATCGTTTCCCTCTTTCTACTTCACCTTCCCTCCACCTTCCCGGTATCGCCACTCTCACCACTGGTCCTGAAGAAATCATCTGTCCTGGATTCCTCATGTTTCTGCTTCTTATCTGTACCAGTGTACTGTACATCCTCCGGTCTAGCTGGGTTTGTAAGGTAAAAATGGGATCATGAGAGTGGGGGAGGCGGGAAGCAAGCTTTTAAGAACTACAGGAAGAGCGCTTAAAGTTGATTTCATGGCCCACGCACCACAGGGACAGGAAACATGTGCTTCGTTTGCTAGTGCAGCTATAGCACAAATATCCAAAGTGGGGGTTTATTTTCTCACAGTTCCGGGTATAGCTCTAGACCAGGGGGCTTCAACCTTCCTAATGCCATGACCCTTTCATACAATTTCTCATGTGGTGGTGACCCCCCCAACCATAAATTGATTTTCATTGCTATTTCACAATGGTAATCTTGATACTGCTAGAAATCCAGTGACCCCTGTGAAAGGGTCGTTTGACCCCCAAAGGGGTCATGACCCACATGTTGAGAACTGGTGTTCTAGACACGTGAGCCCAGAGGAAAGCCTTCCTTTTCAGTAGTCCTGGGAATTTCATGCTATTCCACGACACTCCTAGGTATCTATCTTCCGTGTGTGTGTGTGTGTGTTGCTCATTTTATGACGCAGAAGGGATTAGGTTCAGGACCCATCCTAGTGTATTATGATACCATTAATATAATGAAGAAAAGCCCCTATTTCCAAACAGGATTATAGCCATAATCATAGGCAAAAGGGCTTAGCACATATTAGAGGAACACAATTCAATCCATAACACCTATTTAGATGTTTTTTGTGATTAAGTGATAAAAATTCTCTTTGAACCTTTGTTCCCTGGGTTTAAGGAGGCAGGGTAAGTGGGGATGGTAATCGATTGCTTTGGACTCGTGCTTGCTACCTGCTTACAGCAGCATCCTTGGCCTTAATGTCTCCAAATTGGACAATAACAAACAGCACAAGTCAGTTGTAATGCCATCAAAATTGAGAGTTTTGGATCTGTCTTTGTCCTGATTATAAGATGGAAGGACATGGCCATTCTTCTTGATATCAAGTCCAACTGTATAATAATATGCTTCAAAATACTCTTGTTTTCTGTCCTGACATACAAAAACTCTACTCTAGCCTTCACTATGGATTACACTTCAATGTTATGAAAACATGAGTCCTTCTCACTGGAGCGACAAGGAACACTATGGGAAATGGAGAAAAGATGGAAACCACACACAAAGCCTGTGGAAACAGCCGTCACAAACATGAAGCTATGTATGGAAGGGAGCAAATCTGCTGCTCAAAATCTCTTAGAAGTGTTCAAGAGCAAAGATGCCACTTTGAGGACCAAGGTGAACCTGACCTAAACCTTTGTATTTTCACTTACCTGATGTGCACGAGAAAGCTGGACAATAAAGAAGACCCAAGAATGGATGCCTTTCAATGATGGTGTTGGCATATTGAATATTCAATACAATGTGGGCTCTGAGAAGAATCAACACATCTGTGCTGACATAAGTTCAGGGAGCATGCCCCTTAAATGTAAGCCTCTGTCTCGTGTTCTTTGGGGATGTTATCAGGATGGACCAGTGTCTCAAAAAGAATATTATGCCTGGTAAACTAGACTGAAACGAACTAACAGACCAACAAATCCACTGTAATGGAGTCATTAACCATTCCAACCAACCCTGAGACTGTAACTGTTTATGGGAATAAAAAGTCTTATCTTCCTTCTAAGGAGCAGCTGGAGGTTTTGAACTGCTAACTTTGAAGATCACAGCCCAATGCATAACCACTACATCACCAGCTAGTAGGGCAGAGAGAAAGAGAAGGAGTTCAACAAGGTGATTTAACACAGTGGCTGCAACAAGAGGTTTGAACGCGCCAATGATTATGAAGATAGTGCGGAACCGGGCCGTTAAGAGTTGGACACCCACTCAATAGCATCTAACAACATCAGATTATGACAACTCAATGCACTAGAAAAGACAAGGACTTCATGTTGCTTTCTGAGCTTCTTCTCCGAGTGTCCACATATCTATGGAGTAGATGCCAAAGGACAATACAAGTTTTCTATTTTTCCATATTTCATTCAACCCTCACAACCGTATAGCATGGAATCCTATTATTTCTGTCTTAAAGATGAAGGAATTTGGGCTGAGAGAAGCGGAGGGGTCTGTCTAAGGCCACAGCCACCAAATGGTAGAATTGGCTGCATGTTTTCTTTTTTTACATGTTTTCATAATTTATATTTATATTTCACTGGTAGGGATTCAATGCAAGATATTTTGAGCTTTCCAAACTATGACATTTCAATAGTGATTTTACCACCTAAAATTGGTTCCACAATCTTGCAGCTCTCTAGAATGGTAGAGTCCCTTTGGAACTGACATGGAGGGCGGGTTGAGACGCAGAGCTGCTTATGAGGGATAGGGAAGGAAGACTCAAGTCTTGTGTATCCATTCCTGATGTACAAGGCTCAACTGTGTGTCTCTCATGGGTAGCCTTTCCTTTGTGTCTCAGTGTAATCATGTGAAGTGCCTTCATTTCCATACTACATATAAGGAAGCCAGACCAGAGGAGTTACCTAACCTGCCCTAGGCCGCAGTGGGTTCCATCCGCATGGCTAACCGCAAGGTTGGCAATTGAACACCACCAGTAGAGGTAGAGAAAGAAACCCCAAAGTGTTCCCTTCTCAGACACTCTCAGGGGCCACTCCATTCTATCCTACAGGGTGATGAGGCATCAAAAGGGGCCGGAGGGCAGTGAACAGAGGCAGGCAAAGAGTTGGTGTCAACTCCAGGCCGGTGGGTTTGTTTGTGTGTCTTTAATTTCATACAAGGTTGGTGATGAGGTCTCTCTCTTCCTTAGGCCTCCTTCTCGGGGGCTACCAGGAAACAAAAAAGATGCCATTCAGCTCACTACACAGGAGGGAACAGCATCTGCAGGTGGAGGTTTTCAAATCAAAGTGCTACAGAGACTCTTCAAGTGGCCTTCCACCCGCAGCCCATGTTGGCCTTGTCCAACTGAGCACTTCAGAGGAACCCAGGTCTGTTTTTGCAAGCCAACAATGATCTCATCAGAAGGCACAAGGGACGTCTCGCCCTACCTAACAGATTGACTGGGCACGAGAGAGCACCTGTCATTCAGAAACTCACTCATCTGAACCCATCTGCTGTCCCACCCTTGCTTTTCTCTTCTTCCTTCAGCGTCATCCGTGATACTGTGGGGTTTCCAGGAAAGACGTGTCTGAGAAAGCAAGGCCAGAGCAAGCCTCCCAGGCCATCCTGAACGTGGGCTCTGGAGCCAGCCCAGCCTGCAGAGAGAGAGAGAGCGAGCTGGTTCCTGGAGCAAACCAGCAGTGAACACGGCCCTCATCAAATTGATCAAAGTGTTGGACTGCATTATACAATGCAACAACTTGGTGGCCTTTCCAAGCACTTCCCCGAAGGGTTGTTGGGTCGCAGAGCCAATTCATTTTGCTGCTTGATGGCTGTAACCGATTACAAACTGTTCCCTTGGGAAGAGCAGGAAATCAGTTATGATCTTTTGTTTCTCATTGGGGTACATGAAAGTGAATGAACCACAGAGTTCCCCCTGATTTCCCTCTCAATTCCCCAATTAGGTGACTATTACCATGAAAGCAGCTGGGACTTAACAGATGGAGGCTACCTGCTGACGAGGCCTGGGGACCAGGGAGGCTCATAAATGATGGCACAGTCCCCCTAACATCTGGATGGGCAGTTAATGCTGAAGTCTTATCACAGCCCAGCTTCCCTGGGCTCTCTGCCCAGGAACCAAGACAAGATAGTGCCTCTGGAAAGTTGAGGTGTTCACAGGCTCTAATAACTATCTTCTAATGACTCGTCATGGACAACAGCTGTCCTTTGAGTAAGCAACCACTGCCTCTGGAGGCCCAATTCATAGTTCTAAAGGTCTGGTCCCACTGAGCCCTGGTGGCGTAAGTGGTTGAGTGCGGAACTGCAGCCCGCGGGCTTGGCGGTTCAAATCCAGCCCACGACCACCAGAGGCAGTGTGCCCACTCCCTGCATGGAATTAAAGGCTCCAAGGAGAGCAATAACTTTCCTCCCAGCCTCCAGAGATGAGGAGTGAGTTCTGAAACCTACACAGCCATTAGGGTGGTTTAGACTACAAGAGAGGACGGAGCCTTCCCCCTATTACAATAATAAATAATGAACAGCTCACTTCACCTCATTTAGTTTTAAGTGTGTATTTCAATAGTTTTGAGTACATTTCCCAGTTACCCAGTCATCACCATAATTCAGTTGTAGAACATTCCCATCACTTTCCCAAAAGACCTCTTAAACCCATTGGCAGTCAGGGCCTCATCCCTTATCCCTCTCTCCTTGCAATGATCTATGTTTTGTCTACAGGTTTGTCTGTTCTGGATATTTCATATACATGGAACCTGACAAGATGCAGTCTTTTATAACTGGCTTCTTTTGTTGATATATCAAATCATCTTCTTGCATAATACTTTGGAAGTTGTAGTATGTATTAGTAGCCTGTTCTCTCTCTTTTGGAACGATACTTTAAAGTCCATTCATTTCTTAAGTCTTCCTCATCTTTCTCAAATAAAATTGTCCTTGGAATGAGACCTCACCACATGGTTACTTCCCTATTCAAATCCATCTACAATTCCTGCCATTCTACCTTACCCCCATGCTTCAAACATACTGACCCTCTTTCAGATCTTTACATGTCTTGTGATCTTTTTGAAAGCAGTGCTGTGGAAAATGCTGTCCCTTTTCCTTAAACAATGCCCATCTAATATGTGCACATATATTTCATCTGGTTCATTTTAACTCATCCTTCAGAACTCTGTTTATGGATAACAGGCCAACCGGTAACCCAGTATACCACAAAAATCAGGCTTCAGAGCTCTGTTTACAACACATTCCCTCTGAGAAGCATGCCCTAGCCCTTTGGATTGGGCTGAATGAATGATGATCTTCTAAGATCTTTTAGCATCACATGCATCTCCATCAGTGCTTTTATCATACTTGTAATTAGTTCATGACTTAAGTAATTACTTCGATATGGCCCCTTCTCCACTTCTATCAAGATCCCCCTGAGATGTAAGCACCACAAAACCTGGTATAAGTTGGGTTACCACTAGCCCAGGAGCAGGCAACCCTGGCTGTCTCAAATGATGAACGTGTACTTGACTGTAAGGTCAGAAATTCAAGTAAACCTAAATAGAACTCACCAAAAAGGCCTGAAGATTGGTGGCTGAGCAGCAGTTTCTGCCCTCAAAGAGCTCATGATGTGGAAGAAGAGACAGATGAACACATAAATAGCATGAATAAAGGAGACACTGAGAATCACTTGAATAGAAGTGCAGACAAAGTATGAGGAGGGGACATGAATTTCAGCTGGACATCAGGCATTTTCTTGGTAGAAAGGGATAAATATGATTCACTAACTATTTGGGAAGAAAATAAGGCTACCAAGTCTAGAATATTGTATTGCAACATCATGATAAATGAAGAAAATGACATTGTCAAGAGATTTCATTTGACACATATCCACAATTGACTTTTTTTGGAAGCACAAAGATGTGCACAAGCAATTTGTGGTGAAGAAAGTTGATGGTGCCCGGCTATCAAAAGGAATAGCATCTGGGGTCTTAAAGGCTTGAAGTTAAACAAGCAACCATCTAGTTCAGAAGCAACAAAGCTCACATGGAAGAAGCACACCAGCCTGTGTGACTATGAGGTGCTGAAGGGATCAGACATCAAGGAACTAAAAATTATATAATTATAAATGATGAGGGGTACAGATTGGGGACCCAAAGGCTATCTGCAGGGGAAGTGACATCTTACAGAAAGGTCATAGGGAGGAGATGGGTCAGTCAGGGTATAGTGTAGCAATGATGAAATATGCAATTTTCCTCTAGTTCTTTTTTTAAAAAAAATTTTCCCTCTAGTTCTTAAATGCTTCCTCCCTCCCACTATTATGATCTGAATTCTACTGTACAATTCTGATTAGACCAGAGGATGTACACTGGTACAGATAGGAACCAGAAACATGGGAAATCCAGGACAGATGATCCCTTTTGGACCAGTGGGGAGAAGGGTGATAACGGGGGAATGGAGAGAAGATGCAGTAGAAAGAAAGGGAGAACCAATTATAAGGATCTACATATAGCCTCCTCTCTGAGGTACAGACAATAGGGAAGTGGGCGAAGGGAGACAGTGGGCAGTGTTCAATGTGACAAAATAATAATTTATAAACTATCAAGGCTTCATGAGGGCAGGGAGACGGGGGGGGGGAGTGGAAAAAGGAGGAGTTAATACCAAGGGCTTAAGTAAAAAGAAAATGTTTTGAGAATAATGACGCAACAAATATACAAATGTGCTTTGCATACAATGGATAGATGTATGGATTGTGATAACAGTTTTATGAGGCCCCAATAAAATGATTTTTTTTTAAAAAAGAAATCAAGCATTGTACCACATTGGGCAAAAGACCTCTTTAAAGTGTTAAATTCAAAGATGTCACTGGATGACCAAGGTCCATCTGACCCAAGTTATGTTGTTTTCAATCACTTTATGGGCATGCAAGAGCAGAGGAATCAAAATGGAAGACAGAGGAACTGATCCAGTGGAACTGTTGGGTGGTGCAGAGTATTTACTATCCCATGCACTGTCAGAAGAACAAACCAACCAGGGTTAGAAGAAATACAAACCCAATGTCCCTGCGGAGCAAAGATGGAAAGACTTCAACTCACCCAGTATGGCACATCCTTAGAAAAGGACCCCGTTTGCCAAAGCAGAGAGTCAACAGAAATGGTCACCACGTCACAACAACAAACTCTGCGTGACGCAGGACCAGGCAATGTTCATTCTGCCGGGTGTCAGGTTCCCACGAGAAGAGGCTGGCTAGATGCAGCTAATAACATCTATGTGGCACCACGGGATTTCCTTGGAAGTTCTCCTTTAATGCATTTGATTGACCCCACATGAGGAAGGCAGCAGGCAATCCTTGAAGTCCAACACACCCAGACATGCATTACCCACGATGTGCATCCTGGTCCGACTCAGTTTCCCAGTCACTAGTCTAATCATCACACGGTCTATAAGCTGTGGCATCGGTCCTTTGTTGCTGAATGGAAGTCATGTCCTCCTTTTAAAGCGCATGGGATCCAACTGGTGGAGGATGAATGAGGTGCAGCCTCTTGGCTTCATTCATGTGGGAGTCACTCAACTTCTCAAGGTTCATGTGGTCCCGACTTGTCTTCATCCACAACTGGCCAAGGAAAAGCTCAGAAGCCTCCTTTACCTCACGACTGCAGTGGCCTGCCATTCCTTTCAAGGATACTTGCATTTTAACCAGAATCTGAACCTTTCCTCTTGGGGAGGTGGGGGTTGGGATAGGGATCTTGGTTGGGCTTTTCTAAACCTGGGGTGACTCTACTTACTCGCCTAAAGGCAGAAAAATTCACAGCTTGGTGGGAAATGATTGTTGCCCCATTTAGGGAAGTGAAACAAAAAGAAAACTTTCAAGGTTTAAGGATGAAAGCTCTTCACAAGCTGGGAACAAGGACTTATCAGCATTTCAAACAGGTAATAAATCCTGTGGAGGCCAGAGCTCCAGATGTGGCCACTTTCCTACTTAGCAGTCTCTACCCTAGTGCAGGGAGTGAGCAGGCCTTGGAATCGAGGGGAACCACAGGCTCTTCCACAGGCAAACTAGACAGGAATATTAGGACAAGTGGCACCCACTCAGCCTCAGCTTCCTTCTCTGTAAATGGAGACCAATGGTTCCTATCTTTCGGAGTTGTGAGACTTATTATGGAGCCGATGCCGCTACAGGACTGGCAATAGTACTGGGTATATAATGGGGATGAGATGTGACCTCTACACACATCATTTCTCCTGCTTTGTGTGTGTGAGGGGTGTCACTTCCCCTACACTATTCCCTCTCTCCCCTCTCTTCCTTCTCAGATCAGTTGTTATAAGAGTATGAAACAGAATTGGAAAAAAGTAATTTTGTGAAGCCATGGACTTTCTCAATGTTTTTTGGTTGTGTGTGTATGTGATGTTGCCTAAAAAATGTTCCTTCCCAAGGCCTAAACTCTCAACAACAAAAATATTCTCCACTTCCACTTTAGTTATAGCTATGTTGGGGAGTTGCTGCCAATACTGAGAAGTTTTCTCAAGAACCGCCTCCCCCCGCCCCCGCAGAATTTATTCCAAGAAAGCGGCCACTTTTTTTTTGCCTGTATTCAACACCTGCTTTCCATGCCTGTCACACCCCTTTTGTTTTTGCAGGTGAAGTTCCCTGGACTCTAGGCCAAAGGTCTCCAAGAGGAACCTATTGAACATTGACAGGAGATATGGTCCAGGGTGGTGGTGGTGACACCTAACTATCAGCCCTGTCTATGTCTTTCTGCAGGCTTTTAGCTCTAAGTAATACCTATGAGTGGGGCTTCAAAGGGCTTGTGGGAAAATTACTTTTTTTGAAGACCCCTAGTCTATAGTAAGAAATTTGAAATGTACATTTCTAGTCAAGACTGCTCCTGCTAAATTCTAGATCCATGTATTTGGCACCAACCAAACCTTTCCACTTAAATGATCTAATAGATATTAGAGAATGAATATGTCCAAAAGTCCGTCTTGATCCCCACCCGTCAAGACACAACCCTCCCTCAAGAATTCCCATCTCAACACATGAACCTAATTGCCCAGGCTAAATTCCTTGGAGTTATCCTTGGCTTTTCTTTGTTTTCTAGCATCTCACACCTGTTGTTAGTTGCCATGATTTTACAGTGACCCCCCCCATGTACACAGAACAAAACATTGTCTGGTCCTTCACCACCATCATGGTCATTGGAATGCTCACATCTATTTTGCCACTATGTAGTCAGGTAAGGACTTATCTTCTGTCACCATATTAGACAATGTTCCCTGATGTACTATAAGGTTTCATTAACTCATTTTCAGAATAGACAGCCAGATCTTTCTTCTTAGTTTTAGTCTGAAAGTTCTCTGAACTTTATCAATGCTGGGTGGCTTTACTGGTATGAAAGGCACTCATGGCATAGTTTTCAGCATCATACTAAAAGGCAAGCCAGCACACTACAACAAAGTGACAGGGTGGTGATGGTCCTCACATTTAACCTTTATCAGCAGTTTGACATACCTCTGGGACTCTTGGTGTTCTTTTTAAAATGTCCATTGAGTATCACAAACAAAGTCTGTAGGGTAGATGGGGTAAGGGCTCCTAAGGCAATTTTAGTAGGCCAGCCCATGCTACCCTTGAAACAATGAGCCGGTGCATTGCCATGATGGGAAAAAGAAATTCTTCAGCACAATTCTCCTGACCCTTTTCTCACCAGTGCAGTTTTTGATCGTCTTGAAAAACATCTTCCTAATAAGCCCCTGTGATCATCCTGTGTCCTTTGAGACACTCTATCAAGATGATTCCTTTCGAATTCTGAGACACATTTGACATAACTTTCGGAGCTGACCTATTTTCATTGTACTTTTTTTGGTCGTCTTGAAAGTACCCTAACAAGCCTAAGACTGAGAGAATTTGTCTGAAACCACCCACTGATTGCAGAGGTGGGTTTAAACTGAGGTGACCAGACGTCCAGCTTTCTAAGAATTTGTCCGCTTCCCACAGTGTTTTAAAATTAAACTATTAAAAAATTACTATTTTTGCATTCTATGAACCTTTTTATTGCTCTCTATAAAGGCCAAAATTTTTAGTCCAGAACCCCCACCCCCAGCCCACCCCGGTCAAGGGTGTCCCACTTGAAATTTGGTCACTTTAGTTTAAACACATTCTGCTTGTCCTAAATCACTGCATGTATGAACTGGAACCCAAGCATCAATTATTCCTTCCTTACCCTCATATATCCAGACTCTGCCCCCACCCCTTCAACTCCACCACTGGGCATTCCTTTCCAGCCAGAGCAGCTATTACTTGGGTCCTAAGGATAACCTTTTAAACACTTTCTCTTGCATGCATGCTTGTCTCCAGAGTCCATTCAACACAACAATGAGAGGGATTCTGAACCATCATGAGTAAGGTCACAGCACTCCTCTGCTCAACACTTCTCCAAGTCACCCGTCTCAGAATAAAATGCAAAGTCCTTCTCATAGTTTAAGAGGTCCCTTCCAACTTGGTGCCCTCTTCCTTTCTGAGCTCATCTCCCACTGCCCTCGCACAGTCCTACCCAATCATACTTGCCTCCTTACTGTTTCTTCAAGGTGTCTAACATCCCCTGAGCTCAAGGTCTCTGTGTTTGCTGAATCCTCTGCCTGCACTGCCCTTCACCCAGGGACCTGGAGGACTTGCCGCTCTCCTTTTGCACCTCTTCCTAGTTATGTCCATACCAAAGAGATATAGGTCGCAGGCCCTGCAGTATATATTCCACTTTTTACATAAATAACATGTAGGTTACATGGGTATCCTCACCCATTCCTTTGGCAGTTGCAACACTCCCCCCCCCATTGCTGTTGTAGTGCTTACACTCTGGTGCACTCTCTAGTGCAGTTTGAAGGTGGGCATGTTATTTACTGTGTTTTGTCAAAAACACAGTCCCCACCCTCATGTTGCTTACTCTGCTTTTCTTCTTAGCACCCATTGCCTTAGTTACTGTCCGTCCCCTCCCACAGGAGAAGACACATCTCATTTGGAAAGATCATCTCTCTAAGACTTGCCTATAGGAATTCTCTGGCTCCTCAAAGAACCTTCCCGGTTTGGGGTCGATCCAGGGTTTTTGTAGCAGCACTCACAGTGGCATTCTTGCCAACTTCTCGACCCTCTTATTCTCTCCTCTTGCTACCGAATGAAACTTTCCTTTCTTCACAACATCTTGACATTTACAGGAGACACCTGGCTCCCCTGAGCTCTTCAACTTCTGATGCTTAAGGACCCCGTGGTCCTCTGGATGCTCGCTCGGTTGATAGCAGTTCCGCCCCTCCACTGGCTGCCCTGGCTGCTCAGCATCGGGTGTCCAGTCACTGTCCCTTGAGCTGTCTTCTCTAGCCCTGGGGAGTTGTCAGCACAACTTTAAGACCTTTTTAACTGTAAAGTGACTTACAAACCGAACCTGCTGCCATGGAGTTTATTCAGCCCCTGTGGGTCTCACAAAGGCAAATCCAGTGAAAACAATGTCACTCCATTTCATGCTACAGGTGTGGCTCAAGTATGAGGTCATTTCAAAAGCATCCTGAAAGAAACAAAATCATCAGCCTTTGGCCTAAAAGGGCCAATAATTGGGTAACTTCTCCACTTCCTTTTGGAACAACCTCAAAGGTGACTTTTTCTCCCTTCTAACTGTGGAGCGACTGAGTTTAAATGAAAACGTTCATTCTAGAGGGTTCTAGACAGATGTGCCCAAGGTACACAGTTTGTGCCTCTAACTGACAGAGCTTTGTGACGAAATTGAAACGATCAATGAGTTCATTCCATTAGGAGGGTCCTACTATGGAAGGAAGACTATCTTAACAGGAAGTTAAGAAAAATGAGAATTCATTACTTAAGTTTGTTTCCTGCCTCCCTTCCAAATAAAGAACACAAATGCACATATTCTGTTCTTTCAGGAGGTCATAGAAATGCTTTCCTCCACAATGCCGTTGATCAAGGATAGAGTAAAAATTTTCACGAACAATACAGAGCCTTTTTTCTGTGTCTTTCTATGCAGAGATGGATAAATGAAGGGGAAAAATCACTCAGAAAAGGAAATGAGAGCAAGCAACTCACACAAGAGAAAATGCAAATGATCGCTAAACATATGAAAAGATGCTCCACCTCAGGAGGGATCTGAGAAATGCAAATCACAACCCTCCTGAGAGATACTACAGTGCCTAATAGAAGGGGAATTAAGATAAAAAGATGGGTAATATTGATTGTGGATGAAACTCTGAGGACGATGGCATTCTGATAGAGTGAGTTGGCCATATCTCTCAAAAATTGAAGTACCCCTTATGTTCTGACTCAGCAACTTCACTTTTGAGAATCTACCAAAAGAACTGTGCACACAAGTGTGTAAGAATACATATATGGGGAAAAGTGGGAAAAGGGGAAAAATGAGGAGCTAATACTGAGGGCTTAAGCAGAAAGCAAATGTTCTGAGAATGATAATGGCAATGAATGTACAAATGTACTTGGCATATAATGTATGCATGCATGCATGTATGGATGGATGGATTGTGATGAGTTGTATGAGCCCCCAATAAAATGATTTTAAAAAGAAAGAAAAAGAAAAAGATGATGACAATACATGTACAAATGCATTTGGCACATGGATATATGTATGGATTTTTATGAGAGCAATAGAATGAAATTTTAAAAAGAAAAACACAGATATTAGTATATGCATCAGCCCAGGATGCTCAGCAGTATTATTTGTAATGGTGATAAATTTAAAAATGACTAACGCAAGGACATAGTTAAGTATGGTACAGAGTACAGAACCCTGGCAATGTTTCCATGTGGTGCATAAGGTTTTCAGCAGTTACTTAACTCCAAAGTGGGCAACAGGTTTCTTCTTAGTCTTTTGTTAGTCTGGAAGCTCCGCTGAAACCTGTTCACGTTGGGTGACCCTGCTGACATTCGAATCGCCAGTGACTTAGCTTCCAGCAGCACGCCAACACACAAGCCACCATAATACGACAAACTGACAAAGGAACAAGTGGTGGGAAAACAATTAGTAGAGCAGTGTTACTGATGAAGCCCTGGTTCTATAGTAGATTGGAAGTTGGGCTGGAAACCTCAAGGTCAACAGTTTAAAGCTGCCAGCTGCTCTGTGGAAGAAAGATGAGGCTGTATGCTTCTATAAAGATTTACAGTTTCAGAAACCCTTGGGAGCATGTATACATGACATATTAATGAGTTACTGAGTTAATTTAGTAGAATGTTTAATGGCATGCAATGAATGACTCCAACTCTATTTCAAATATGTGTATCTGATGTATAAATATATACACAAATGTATGTGGGTATGTGCACACATAATAGCAAACTGTTAACAATAGTTATTCTTGAAGAATGGCGTGGTAGTTATATAACCTTTTGTCAACTTGAGACTTACGAGGGAAGGGGTGGAGATTAACCTGTCAATCAGGTCAGGGCTTGATGACCTCATTTGGAACTGTGAAGGAGATAAATAGTTTGCTGGAGGAAGGACACATGCTTATCCCCTGGGAGACATTCCAGCTGACAAGACAGCATGGAGCTACACCAGAGTCCTGGAGCTGAAGGAGCCATGTGGAGACTCCTGCCAGCACTGGGACACTTACAGCCCTGTTGAGTCCATAAGACTTTCCACCCACTGGCCTATGAGTTTCTGGCATTTGGCATCACTTCATGTGTTGCATGAGTCTAAAGAGGAATTTATAGATTGGTACCAGACATATGGGCTAATATTGGACTTATGGACTTGATCCAGACTGGGCTAGGATATTTTCTCAATATCCAATTGTTTTTGTATAAAAAGTTCTTTCTTATACACGTATGAGTGTCTATGGATTTGTTTCTCTAGTCCACCCAGACTAACGCAAATGGGAATGTAGCTTAAAAGCTGTACTGTTCCCATAATGCATCTGTGTTTCTTTGAAAAGTTTTACCCAAACATGAAAACTTCTTTACTGTCCATTTCACTACAAATGAATAAAAAATAAACTAAAAATAAACATATTTTTATAATAGTAAAATGATTGTTTATTTAGTAGACTATAATTTACAACATCAGAAACATTCTCCTATAAGGGCCTATTGGTTCTTCTGTCTGCCAGGGACACTCTCACCTGAGATAGCCACTAAGCTAATTCTCTCACACTTATTTTAAACCTGTACTCAAAACTCATTTTCTCATAGTGGCCTGTATCCTACTTGCACTACTTAATCCTTTGTTGTCTTCCCTCACCCTAGACTCCTGGGTCACTTTACCCAGTGGTTGTGCATTGAGTTGTGGCCCCCCTTCCATCATAAAATCTGAGTTGACATCCTTGCCCCTATATTTGCAGATAAGGAGCCCCTTTGATGTGGTTGCTGTGTGTTGGCCTGGGAGCCACATTGTCGGCAGTTCCCAACCAACTGCAAAGACTGGACTTTCTACTCTCATAAGCAGTCTTAGAAGCCCACAGGGGGTTGCTGTGAGTTAGCATGGCAATGAGTTTGGTTTTCTGGATACTTATGGATCAAATCCTGCTCAGGACTAGGGCTCTTTTTCATGCTAATTAGGCCATGTCAGCACTGACCCATCCTAACCCTAATCACTTTTGAGTTATAGAAGGAACAGATTAGATACAGAGATAAACAAGCCCAAATGGATACCACATGAAGATTACCAAGGCACAGCCTTGCTGCGGAAGCTGCAAGAGACAAGGATCTTCCTCCAGAGCAGAGGGAGAGCCTTCTCCTAGAGTCTTGCTGGAAGGAAGGGGTAAAATAAAGAATTACGATCTCTGGGGGATTAAGGGCAGGGTAAATGGTATCAAGGATGAAAATAAGCCTTTTCTCTTTATTCCTTGTTATATCATTTGACTCTTGAACCATAAGGCTGTGTTCCTGTCATCAGTAGTTTGCTGCTGTGTTGGCTCAGACGCATGGTGACATTATGTACACTAGAACAAAAGACTGCCTCATCCGGACCCATCTGCAGTCCATTGCTGCAACTTGTCATTGAGGGTTTCCTTTGTTTTCATTGGCCCTCCAAGAATTATGAGGAGGAAAGCTCTTTCCAATGAGCTTTCTAATAGACAGTGTTCTATGATCTGTTTCTAGTATTTGGTACATTTTCCTTCTAAAATGGAGCGTAGTTATCCACCTGTGAATGCCTAGAACAGCTGGTGGCCTCAACAGGCCTGTTTCTACTGAGAATTGTTTGAATAAAACCATGTAAATTATGTATATTTTCCATCTTTAGTTGGAATTAGGGTGAAGTGTTTAGATAAAATTTGAATCAACTCACTGTCATTAAAAGGATAATGCGTTATCTCTGCTTATCACATTTTTGCACTGAATGAAATCTTTGAAAAATAGGTAGATAGTAGTTAAGTCAAAGTTCTTTAACATACTTTCACCATTATTCTTTTAGCTTTTTGTAGATTATTCAGCATTTGAATTTCATGAATAATCTTGTTTTGTTCGTGATAGCCTATATCTAAATTTTACTGTTACTATTCATTCGAATACTTGACTTTACCTACAGTCTCTTAACCTGAGATCCACACAAAAATTCCGCTAACTTGAGATGGAAAACACATTTCTGCATGTTTATTTTTGCTATAGAAGTTGAAGCATTGGGCTGCTAATCACATGCCAGGAGTTCAAAACTACCAGCCACTCTGAGGGCGAAACTAGAGGCTTTCTGCTCCTTAAAGGGGCACACTTTTGGAAAGTCACAGGGCTGTTCGCCCCTGTCCTATACAGTCTCTATGAGTTTCAATTAATTTAATGGCAGTGCGCTTTTTTTTTTAGTTTGATTTCTGCTAACTTCTAACTGAAACATCGCATTTCTTCTAGTAATTCTATAAATGACAAACCAAAATAACACCAACAGAATTTTATAACTTGGTCATTGTATTAGTCTGGGTAGACTAGAGAAACAAATTCATAGACATACATATGAATATAAGGGAGAGGTTTATATACAAGAGGAATAGAACATTAATAAAGCATCCCAACCCAGTCCAGCCCAAGTCCACAAGTCTGATACTAGCCCATATGTCCGATGGCAGTCTATATCTTCAGATTCACGAGGCACATGCAATGACACCATGTCAATAGTAGGCCAGTGGGTGCAGAGTCTTGTATAGCTAGTGCTGGCAGGGGTCTCTTTGGATTTTCAAGCATCTCAGCCCTGGCAGGAGTGTCTATGTGGCTTTTCTGACTTCAAAGAACTGGTTCCATCAGGGTAAGCCCACGTGGCTTCTCCTTTGGGATGTCTTACAGGGAATAAGCTTTGTGTCTCTCAGTAGAGCGTCTCCAAGGGACTGAGTAGGTGAGTCTCTCACCTCCAAGGGGGAAATACAACTGGACTTCCCAGAATTCTCAGGAAAATCCATGCCCACACAGAGATCTCATTGGCGATCTCCAGATTGACAGACTAGACACCACCTCTACGCTCTTAATCCTCAGATTGATACCAGATTAGGTGACTGCCACAGCCATCAGTAGAAATCAGAAATGTTTTCATATTTTATTACACTGGCGGGCTGTTGTTGTTAGGTGCGATGGAGTTGGACCCAACTCATAGCAATTCTGTGTACAATGGTACCCAAACACTGCCTAGTCCTGTACCATCATCATCTTCACAAATACAATGTTTGAGCCCATCGTTGTAGCCACTGTATCCATCAATCTAGTTCATTGAGGGCATTTCTCCTTTTTATTGACCCTCTACTTTATGATGTTCCTTTAAAGGGACTGTTTTTTCCTGATAACATGTCCAAAGAATGTAAGATGAAGTCGCCCGTCCTGGAGTCAAAGGGGCATTATAACTATACTTCCTCCAAGGCAGAGTAGTTCTTTTTCTGGGAGCCCATACTTTCCACAGTCTTTGCCAACAACATAATTCAAGTACCTTAATTATTGTTCAGTCTTCATTCTTCATTGTACAGTTTTCACATGTGTATGAGATGATTGAAAATACCTTGGTGTGGGTCAGGTATATCGTAGTTTTCAAGTAGACATCTTCGCACTTTAATGAGGTCTTATAGTAGTAGATTTACCCAATGCAATAGATCATTTGATTTTTTTGACTGCTTCTTGAATGATTGTTTATTAGTGGATCCAAGTAAAATAAAATCCTTTCACAACTTCAATCTTTTCTTTCCTCCTTTTATCATGATGTTATCTATTGGTCCAGATATGAAAACGCTTTTGGTTTGTTTTTTAGCCTTGAGCTTTAATCCAGACTGAAAGCACTTCAAGTCTCCTTGGCTTTCAGCAAGCAAGGTTGTGTCATATTCATATTACAGGTTGTTAATATGAAGGGGTACTTAAAAAACAACAGAAAAAAACTCCTTTGTGTGGTGCTTTCATAGTATGTATTTTTCCTCACTAGGCAAGCATGGAGCAACTTGTGAGTTAGTGCACCCAGTGGTATCACCTGAGAAGGTTCTTGGTGGTCGCAGTAAATTGGTCCAGCCTTGTTTTTTGTGAAGACCAATTTAAGAGAACAGCACGTTGCTGTGAAATTTTGTTTCCTGCTCAGGAAAAATGGAACAGAAACTGCTGTGATGTTGAACAATGCTTACAAAGATAGGGCCATTGGAAAAACTCAAGTATATACGTGATTTTTCTCATTTTGAAATAGGTGAAATGGGCTGAGCCCCGGTGGTGTAAGTGGTTGAGTGCGGGACTGCGATCTGCGGGCTTGGTGGTTCAAATCCAGCGGCGGCTCTCAGGAGCAGCACTGGGTAGCGCCCACGACCACCAGAGGCAGTGATGCCCCTCCCCCCAAAAAAGCATCAAAATAGGTAGAATGTCAAATGATGACAAACCTTGTTCTAGATGCCCGTCAACTTTCCAAACAGACAAAAAAATGTCGACTCATGCATTTGGAGTCTGTACCACCAGGTCAGACTGTTAATCAGGCTTTCTGTTTAGAGGTTCTGAAAAAGATTTTGGAATAGTGTGCAACAAGCAAGGGCTGACTTGTGGCAGACCAGTTTTGCCACCATGACAATGCACCTGCTCCTGCAGCCATCTCAGTGCACCACTATTGGGCAAAAATCAGCCTGCCTCACTTAGCCCACCTACCTTAATCACCTGACCTGGCTCCGAGCAACTTCTTATTTTTTTTTGTGAATGCAAAGGGACATGAAAGGACAGTGATTTGATGATGTAGAAAAGGTGAAGGAAAAAAAACAAGGGATCCAGCCATCCAAAGAGATAAGTTTGTAAAATGTTTCCAAGAATGGACTTACAGATTTGACAAATACATTAACCGTAATGGAGACTACTTTGAAGGTTTGTAGAAAAAAAATATATAGCTTTGGGGAAGAAAATAAATTTGCTCTTTGGGGGGTGGACCCCTTGTAAGCCTTCCTTCAACCTTGATATAGTATTGTTTTTCATATAGGTCAGCTTCTGAGATTATTTTCTCAGCAATATAGTGAAAGCGTACAAGCCCGATACAAACATATCCTAATGTTAAAACACACAGCATCTCTAGTTCTGTTTGAATTACTGCTTCTCGGGCTATGTACAGGTTCCCCATGAACACAGTGAAGTGTTCCGATATTCCCCTTCTTTCCAGTATTAGCCAAAGTTGGACATGATCCACATGGTTGAATGTCTGCATAGTCAATAAAACACATAGTATTCTCTACTTTTAGCCCAGATTTAGCCACTTTAACAATGGTATATCCTCTTCTAAATATGCCTCGAATTTGGTGCACTGCTGAATCTAGTTTTAGTTCTCTTTTTCAAAAATGTACTTGAATATGATATTACTGATAGTCTTGCATAATTTACGCGTTCTGTTTAGTTTTCTTTGGAATGGGCATAAATCTCCTCAAGTCAGTTGACTTTGTAGCTGTCTTCCGATTTTCTTGACATAAGTGAATGAGTGATTCCAGTACTGCCTAGGTAATTGAACTAGTTCAATTGGTATTCTGTTATTTATTTGAGCCCCGACTTTACACAGCCTTCAATGCTTCCTGAAGTTTTCTTCTATAACACTATTGGTGCAGTGACTCTGTATTCCTTCTTCGTTTGATGTGTCCTGAATCACCCACGATTTTGAATGTAGAATCTGTCATTAATGCAAATTGCACTTTTGTTTTTAACCCCTGTTCCTTCAGCTTGAAGATGTTCTTCCCTTTTTGTTTTCAAATCCTAGGTCATTGCACACTGCTTTATAATGCTGTATTTGATCTTTCTGAGCTAACTTTTGAATTCTTCTAGTCAGTTCTTTGACTTCAACTTGCAAACTTTTTACATATGCATTAATCATTTTATTCAAAATGTGGAAACAATCCACATGTCCATCAACTGAAGAACAGATAAAATAAATGTGTTATATTCATAAAATGGAGTATTACTAGCTCATAAAAAGAATAAATTGTGATACCTACTACAATATGGATGGATCTTTAAATCGTCATACTGACAGAAGTCAGTTAGTTATAAAATATCACGTATTTACAACCATAGTTTTGTGGGGCATCTCAGTCAATTGACATGGTATACTTCATAAAGTTTATCTTCTACAGCTTAGTTTGATAAGTAGTTTCAGGGGTGTTAAATGTTTACAAGAAGGCTTGACCTCATTAGAGCAAAGGAAACCAAAGATCCCTACATGAACCACAACCTCACTTGCTCTGGGACCAGAGAGAAGTAAATGGGACCTGTCAACTACTACTGACAGACCTACATACTAATAAGGGTCACTATCAATGGGTCCTCATACAATGGAAGAAAAAAAAATTGAAACAGAATTCAAGTTCTTAACAAGCCCAGAATTGTTGGTGACTAGAGTTGAGCTACTCTTTAAACCTTAAACCAAAAATTATAGTTTAGGTAAATAACTGAGTGGCTCACAAAATAAGGGCTATCACCTATAAATAATGGGGTCCTTGAAAAAAATCACAATAATGAAAGAGAGAGGGGTATAAGCAAGGCTTAAATAATGGACAGTGAGGAAGGTATAGAGATCCCGGGAGTGTTTGATCAATTGAAAAGTGTCTGAGAGGAATTACTGAGAGGTAAACGATGAGTAAGCATGATAGTGGCACAGCAGGAAAGAAAATGTAAAAAGAGGAAAGCAGAGGAATGCAAACATTTGTATACATAGCTATAACTATAGGTATATAAATATGTAAACATAGGAATATATAAATATAGGCATATTTACTTATACATATACATGAATCAATAAGGAAGCAGATGGACGTTTTTGATCTATTTGAATAATGACATGTTGTGACATATGTAAGTGCTTCTAATAAAATGATGCATTTTAAAAATCATCTATATGTGACTAGTCAAATTAACTTTAAAACAATAATGAGACTATATGAGGAAAGGAAAACTAGATGAATGAAAAGAGAATAATCCAAATGGAAACACATCCACTCCCCACAGATCAGCATTCTTAGTTTCCAAAGAAGAGGTCATTATATGCAAAGATAAGCATTAAGAGAAAAGGGAGAATGACCACATCAGATTACAAAATGGATCACATCATTATCTAACTGCCAAATTACATCATTACATAACTGCCAAATCACTGCAAATCATGGCCTCGCCAAGTTGATAGATAATGCCGTTTCTGTTTGATACCATTGAGTTGCCTCAGACTCATAGCAACCCCTATGCAGAACAGAATGAAACACCGCATGGCCAGCGCTGTCCTCAAAATTGTCCCTACACCTGAGCTCACTGATGCAACCACTGGGTCAGTTCATCTCCTTAAGGGCCTTCCTTTGTCCACTGGCCTGCCACTTTACCAAACATGACATCCTTTTCCAGGGACTGATCTCTCCTGACAATATGTCCAAAACATGTGAGTCAAAGTTTTGCCATCCTTGCCTCTAAGGAGCACTCTTCTGGCCTTCTTCCAATACAGAGAAGTTTGTCTTTTTAGCATTCTATGGTACTTTCAATATATGCTCCAACACCACGATTCAAATGCATCTGTTCTATGGAATCCTTATTCAGTGTCCATGTACATGGTGTAGTGGAGAATACCATGGCCGTGCCAGGCACACCTTAGTCCTCAAAGTGGCATCCTTGCTCCTCAATACTCCGAAGAGGTCTTGTGCAGCAAATTTACCCGATGTAGTATGTCTTTTGACCTATTGACTGCCTCTTCAGTGAGCATTGATTGTGGATCCATGTAAGACAAAATCCTTGACAACTTCATCCTTTCTCCATCTATCATGACGTTACTCTATTGGTCAGGCTGTGAGGATTTGTTTCTTCCTGATATTGAGTTGTAATCCATACTGAAGGCTACAATCCTTGATCTTCACCAGCAAGTGTTTCCATTGTTTTTCACTTTTAACAAGCAAGAATATGTCATGCACATAATGCAGATTGTTAAGCCTTCCTCTAATCCCGATGTCATGATCTTCTTCATATAATGCAGCTTCTCTGATGATTCACTCAGCACCTTTGATGATTTATTCAGCAAATCACCACCTGTCTTGACAGTTTGTGGAACTGTGGTGAATCGTATTCTGCTGTGATGCCGGAAGCTATGTAACTGGTGTTTGAAATGCCAGCAGGGTCACCCAAAGTGAACAGGTTTCAGCTGAGCTTCCAGGCAAAGAACAGGCAACAAAGACGGAGAACCCCCCACTTCACAAGAATAAGCCCCCGAACACCTTATGCATAGCTTCAAAGCACTGTCAAAACACTGAAAGCCTAAACAAAGGAAGAAGAACATTGATGGAGATAACTGCCACTGGATGGATTCCTCGGCACAAGAGCATTCAAAATGTGACTGAAGAGGAGCTGATTTCTAAGAGGGGAGTTGACCAAGGTGACCTGAGTTGGTTAATGTCTTTGAGATCTTCATTTGTTGATGGGGTACAACTCAAGGTAAAGAGAAAGCTGCAAACATTTCCTAATGACCGGAACTTGGAAGGTGTCAAGTATGAGTTTAGGAAAATTAGAAGTGGTTAAAATGCAATGAAATGCACAAAGATCTACATTCTAGGCACTAATGAGCTGAAATGGACTGGATTGGCCCATTTTGAATCAGAAAACCAGATGATTTACTATGACAGGAATAATACAATCAAGAAGAATTGTGTGGCATTCATTGACAGAAAGGATCTTGGTAAACCCAATATATGGAGTACAATGCTATCTGTGACAGGATTATATCTCTCTGCCTTTTAAGGAAATCCAATCAATACAACTATTATTCAACTTTACCCATCAACCACAGAAGCTAATGATGAAGGAATTGAAGAATTCTATCAATGACTTCTGTGGGAAATGGATCAGACAGGCACTCTAGATCCATTGATAGCTATGGGCATGCAAAGATTGGAAACAAAGAGGAAGGAACAGTAATTGAGAAATATGTACTTGGTAATATATAATGTTAACCATCAATGTCATTTCACTCTAGCCTCACACGTTGGTATTTGTTATGAGCAGACATGCTTTCTTAATGTGCAAAAGAGTCAGATGGTAGGGTTAATTTTTTTTATTATTGTCATAAAGGAAAAATGTCAGATAGCGACAGTGAATGAAGAATAAATGCAATGAGAATTTGCATTTATTGTAAATAATGTAAGTAAGGTCACAGAACAATTTGAGTATAAATTGTGGAATGGGAACCTAAGCTGCTAAAAGAAGTTTCACTGGAAATATTATTATTAGAAATATTAGTTACAATACACAGATTGAGTCATCCCATGTATGTGTTATATCCAGAATAAGCACATAGGTAGATACAAAAACTGGAACAGTGGTTTCCCACGGATGGGAGAAGAACGATGATGGTGCTGCACTGCTAATGAAAGATCAGAGGTTTGAGTTCACGGTTTTTTGTTTTTGTTGAAAGGAAAATACCTGCTGATGTGCTCCTGTAAAGATGACAGCCTAGATGTCCCATGGAGCAGATCTACTCTGCCACACGAGGTCACTGTAAATCGGCATTGACTTGATGGCAATGTACTCCCTGCCATTGAGTCAAGGAAGACTCACTCCAACCCCCCTGTGGGTTTTCTAGGCAGGTACTGTTTATGGAAGTAGGAAATGCAGTCTTTCTTCATGGAGTTGTTGGTGGTTTTGAAATACTGACCATACAGGTCACAGCCCAACGTGCGTAACCATTGCACCATCATGGTTCCATAGCAATGGCAATGAAAACAGCCATTAAATTCTCTCCAGACAATCTCAATATCTGATTCTGGTTAACGTCAATTGATTTTCTTCTGTATTCAAGTGGCCCATCTCCTGGTTCTTGGTCTGATGGGTGGTTTTCTCTTTTTTTTTTTTCTGGCATCATTGCTCTCCGGTGGTGGGAGTAGGAGGCCCAGCCCCACTGCTGGAATTGAACCTCCGTCCCAGTGGGCCACAGTCCCGTGCACAACCACTACGCCACCGGGGCTCAGCCTGATGGGTGGTTTTCAATTGTTTCTCGGGAATTAGATTTATTATATTAGAGCTGACTTAAATCTTGTCTTTCACCAGGCAATCATCCTATTTAGGTTTAACATGCATATCACACCTAGTTGGGTGAGTCAGTTCCAAGGAAAATTATGTTCTCACTAATTACCTGGTCTTGTTTCATCCACCATCTGTGGTGTCCAACCCATTTTCCCATGAGGCAGCTTCACTCCCTCTCTCAGGAGCCCTGCTAGTATAGTGGTTATGAGCTGGGTTGGCAGCTACTAGGTCAGCAGTTTAAAACCACCAGCCACTCTGAGGGAGAAGGACACAGCTTTCTACTCCCATAAAGAGTTAAAGTCTCGAAAACTCACATGGGCATTTTCACCTTGCCTTGTAGAGTCACCATGAGTCAGTAGGGACTCAATGGCAGTGAGTTTGGCTTGTTTTTCTTGAACCCTCCTTAACCTATGTTTCCCACTTCGAAATGAAAAGATTGGTTGGATTACATTAGGAGCTCCTAACCTTTGCACTCCCCCAAATCCTCTTTTAAAAAAAGCCTGCAGAGTCCATTACTAGAACATTGTTGTCTCCAAAATTTCATTTGTTAGGGGACAATTGTTTTCTCCTTTTTTAGTCATTAGACTTTCACAACTGGCATTCAGTGCTTCTGATTAGTGGACTTAGTTTGATTTATTCCAGTCTAAAGCAAGTAATATTGACATCCAGCTGATGTAGACAGCCTTGTTATGAAAAAAATGCATGGTTCTTGTTAGGTTTTATGAAACCTTGGCAGGCCCTCCAAGACCCCCAGCGTGGCTGCCAGTGCCCTCTGGCTGGGAATCCCTGGATGAGTATCTCTTCAGTATCTTTCAACCCTGCCAATCCGCAATTCTGAAAACACAGCTCGGATTTTGTAACTCCCCTGTTGACCATTCAGTGAGGGCTCCCTATTGCCTCCTCAATTAACTATAAACTGCTTAGCTGGGAATTCAAAGCCTGCCATGCTCCAGCCTTAACATAATGCTGTTGTTGTTGTTTTTCCAAATTGTGAGCTGACAGCCGTGCTTGCATGAACAACACATTATTAAGCCAGAGCATACATGCAGAGTTTACTGTTCTGATCGCAAATAAAACTGACAACAAAGTTAATCGGACACAGATTTAATGATATATCAAATGGTTATTGTGTTGGATGGTAATTAGTCCTAAATGGTAAGCAGTCCGCATAAATAATTGTAATTAGTATTACTTTTCCATACTCAAACCCATTTTTCCAGTTTCCCTCCTTACTATTAGTTCTTCAGCAACCCTAATCAGCATCACTGCTGACAATTTTTGTGGACACCGTGTACCATTTAATCATGATCATCACATACATGCGCACACTCTTCCATACATTATGAGACTGAAGGTCTTGGCTCTTCCTCTGCCACAGCTGAGGTTGTGCTTGCCCCCTGCCTCCTGTAGCCTGAGGCTGAGGTCTTCCAACATAGGGTCAAGGGTTTGGTGCCCTCCCTCCCGCTCAGCCCCCAGCCCTGGGCCCCAGGGCACCTCTCCTCTTTATACCTGAGTGTGTGCTTCTGAGTGCCTCATCACTGCTCCATCACCAGAAGGCTCCAGGCTGCAGAAATCCAATCCCCAAGGACAAGACTAATTCAGAGAGAGAGGGGGCTTGGCATGTTCATTTGGTTGTGTTGAAGCGTTTATGAAAGAAGACGCCTTCAGGTTTGTCCTCTTGTATAGAAAACATTAGAAACAGGGCCACCTTGGGGGATTGGGAATCATACATTGAAGGATGGTGTTACATCGGCTGATGACCACGGCTCAAGTTTTAGCATTCAAAGTATATATATTAAGATGAAGGCAAATCATGCTCATTGCGGAGTTATTTTTTTTAATCAATATTATTATAGTATATTGGTATTCAAAATCTGAAAAACCTCTGTGTTCCCATTTGCTGCATTGCGTGCAAAGCCTCCTGAACCCTCAATCCAGGTACAGCCCACAGAAAAAGATAATGGGACAAGAGAGGTACGAAGATGAGCAAGTCACTGATCTCTCCAGCTTTACATCTGTAAAATAGGCTTTGCCAGTGACATGGTGAGGGCAACGAGTTCCCCTCTGATTTCAAGATGAAAAGCCATTGGGCAGCAGTCAGACATCAGTGGCAATGCCTTCCACCAAGACTGCCGTTTATCGCCACTTTTATTTAATATAGTCCTGGAAGGTTTAGCTAGAGCCATAGATCTCAAAAAGATATTAAAGGTATGCACATAGACAAAGGAGAAATAAAAATCTGTTTTTTTTCTTTTTTGTAGATGACATCATCCTACAAGTGTAAAACTCCAAAGAGTCAATTAAACAATTGTTTGAACTAATTGAAAAGTTTAGCAGCATAGCAGGCTATAAGATCAACATACAAAACCAGTTAGAAGCTCAAATATTAAAGATGATGCCACCAAACAATATCAAAGAACAATACCATTTATAATAACTACACAAAAGATAAAATATTTAGGCATACTTCTTATCAGAGAAACTAAAGACACATACAAGGGAAACTGCAAAATACTTTTTTAAGAAACCAAAAGCACTTACTCAAATAGAATTAGTTACTGGATAGGCAGATTAAACATTGGGAAAAATGTATGTATTACCAAAAATACTTTATAAATCTAGCATAATTCTGATCTATAGTCTAGCACAATTCTTCAACAAAAAAGGAAAAACTAATCACCAACTTTATATGAAAAGGAAAAAAATCTAGTATAAATAAAAACAAAATAGGAAATCTTCTACTTTTTTTTTTTTGGCATCACTGCTCTCCGATGGTGGGAGTAGGAGGCCCAGCCCCACTGCTGGAATTGAACCTCCGTCCCAGTGGGCCGCAGTCTAGCGCACAACCACTATGCCACTGGGGCTCAGCCGAAATCTTCTACTTCTAAACCTTAAAATATATTATATAACCACGATAATCAAAATAGCCTGGTACAGGTACAATTTTAGATATGAAGATCAATGAATTAGAATTGAGAACTTAGGTGTACAACTGAGTGCCTACAGATAACTACTATTTGATAAAGAACTAAAACACATTAAATTGGCAAATGATAGCCTTTTCAACAAATAGTCCTGGAGAAACTGGATCCATACCTGATACCATGTACAAAAACAAGGGGAATAGACCTAGTAGAAATCACATAATAGAATAGACCTAAATAGAAATCACATAATTATAAAAGCCACCAAAGAAAAAAGAGGAACAAACTTAAAGGACTCTAATATGAGGCATAAACACATAACCAAACATAATGAAAAAGATCCACACTATACAAGACAATATACAGAACTAGGGCCTACTAAAACAGACACAGAGGCCCATCAAAACTCTTCATCAAAAGAGTCAATAAAGAACCCAAAGATTTGGGCGGGGGGAATATTCAGTTATAATACATCAGATAAAGGGTGAATCTCCAATAATCTATAGAAAACTATAACATAAGAAGAATACAAATAACCCAATCCCAAAATGGGCACAAGACGTGAATAAAGAACTTACCAAAGGTGACATCCAGATGGCCAACAATCATTTGAAGAAATGTTTGCAATCATTAGCAATAAGAGAAATACAAATTAAAACAATATACCAACTCACATTGATATTTTTGGCAAAATTCAATAAAGCAGAAAATAATAAATGCTGGGGATGGTGTGGAGAGATAGGAATGCTTTTACATTACTGGTGGAACTGTAGAATTCTACATCCACAGTGGAAATCAGTATGGCACTTCCTTAAACAATTGCAAATACAAGTACCTTATGATCCAGCAAATGCTCTACAGGGTATATATCCTAACAAAATCAAAAATACAACACAAACAGAAATATGCACACCTATGTTTAGTATAGCAATTTCCATAATAGCAGTAACATGGAAATAACCCAAATCCCCAATTATAGAAGAATGGATAAACAAGCTCTGGTACATCCCTAAAAACAAATGATAATGCTCTTAAATACCGCAAGGTATTGAGAAAGCTAGAGAACATTCTGCTTAGCAAACTCAGTCAAATCTTACAAAGACAAACAATAACTCAATTGTTTTAAGGAACAATAAGAATCAGCGTGGTTTAAAGACAAATAGACAAGACTTGGTGACTACAAAGAGGCTGGGGACAAGGGCTGGGACAGAGAGAGGGGAGGGATGTGGTGGGGGGTGTTTGTGGGAGGGTGGGAAAAGAAGAACCTCAGAGATAGAGAACTTAATAGAATATTGCTTTTGATTTCATTTCTGGAGATGGCTACATAAGCATATGTATTATGTTTCTTAAAAATATTTATTGGGGCCTCTTACAACTCATCACAATCTATCCATCCATTGTGTCAAGCACAGCTATACCTTTGCTGCTATCAAATGCTTCCTCCTCCCACTATCATGATCCCAATTCTACTTTACAAATCCGGCCAGACCAGAGCATGGACATGGGTACAGATAAGAGCTAGAAACACAGGTAATCTAGGACAGACAAACGCCTCGGGACCAATATGGAGAAAAGTCATACCAGGAGAGGAAGGGGAAGGTGGGGAGAGAAAGCGGAATCAATCACAATGATCTATCTATCACCTCTTGCCAGGAACACTGGTGTATAAATATCTGTTTGAGTCCCTGCTTTCACTTATTTTAGGTCTTTACCTAAGAGGTGGCTTACTGACCACACAGTAATTCTAAGTTTTACTTTTTGAGTACCCTCTCAAATTATTTTCCACAGCTGATGCATCATTTTACATTCCTACCAGCAATCAGCAAGGGTTTGAATTTTCCCATTTCCTTGGCTGTACTTGTTATTGTCCGTCTTCCTGGTGACAGTCATCCGAGTGGGTGTGAAGTGGTATCCCCTTGTGATTTGGATTTGCATTTCCCAAATGGCTATTCTTGTTGGGCATCTTTTTATGTGTCTATTATCCATTTGCATATTTTCTCTAGAGAAATGTCGATTCACATTTTCTGTCCCATTTAAAAGATTGGGTGGTTTTCTTTTTGTTGTTGAGTTTGATGCATTTTTGTACCTATTTTGCACACTAGACTTTTATGAGATATATGATTTCCACATAGCTTCTCTCATTCTGTGGACTATTTTCAGTTTTTGATGCTATCCCTTTTTGAAGAACAAACATTTTGCTTTCAATTTTTGATGGAATTCAGCTTGTCTATTTGTTTTCTCTTGTAGCTTTGGGTCACAGTTTAAAATTTAATGGCAAATCTAAGGTCATAAAATGCACGGTGTCCCTATACATTTTTCTTCCTGATTTTTTGGCCACATGAGTCTTGTTGATATTCACAGAAATTCTGAAATCTTTGGATAGTTAGGAAAGATCACAGATTACCTTCAAATCCTGAAATAGTCCATGGCATCTTCATGCCCTTAGCATCACATTTCAGGTCAGCAGACAGTAAATAAAGGGTAATTTATGAGCTCATAAATTAGTTTCCCTACATTCAGCATTAATAAATTAGATTAAAAAAGAAGTTAGAATCGCCCTTA